>APFE031672920.1:0-13798 GCA_000404065.3 Pinus taeda | reverse complement strand
AAGGAGGTTGCCCCCTCGAAGAGGTTGAATTCTAAGGCGTTGATCTATCTTTTCTATCTTTTCTTGAGTTGGTTTCATAACATTGTATCTGTAGGAATTGCTGATGGATATGTATATCCTCCTTCCATGATTCCCCAAACATCCGTTCCAAGCGATTGTAGATATGAAGTGGTTCTTATCTTCCAGTAGACAAAATTGCTCCCATCGAAGATTGGTAGTCTGATGGATCCCTCTCTTTCTTGATTACTCATCTTGATGGATCTTCCTTCAAGAGATCAAGCTTCTTCTTAAGGACCTGCTCTGATACCAATTGTTGGAAATAATACTGGGGGAGGGTGAATTAGTATTAGCAAATAAATATTTTTTTCATTTCCATTATCAAATTCATATACGTTGCTTTAGTTAAGGATACCCGAGTATATATGCAATTGTGTTTAATGCAACTAGTGTATATCCAATAAACTTATGATTTAGTTAGTTGATCTTCAATGAGTGCATCAGGACATTATTAACCATATGAACATTAAACAAGTGCAGTAAAATAGAACAGATCATCACACATAAGAAGCACACATGAACACCATGATATAAGGTGGAAACCTAATGTGGGTGAAAACCACCTGCTACAATTCGTCTTTATCTTCTTTTAATAAGAAACTTCTTTTTACAATATTTCTATATTGGTTGAGTCTTATACCAGTACGCAGGCTTCTACCTGCAGAAGGCTACAACCTTCTCTTATTCTCTAGCTTCTCCTGGAAGGGAGCTACAACCCCCTTAGCTTTTGTACTAGCTGATGTACTAGTACGTAGGTGCTAACCTACAAAAAGATACAACATTCTTTTTTCTTCTAGGGACCATGTTTCATAAATTTTCATACTGGATCCATAAATACAAAACAATCACCACTGAAATACAATCATTAACTCTGAATCACCCAACAACTGAATCACTGAAACCGTGTCATCAAAACACAGTCACCAGAACACAGAGCAGAGCCCAGAACTCTGCAACAACCGCTAGAACCAATAGCAAGCTCAAACATCAAATCTCATAATGTATACGCTACTTGACTGTGTCGAACTAGCGTGTATACACCCTTTCACCAGAGAGAACCCGCGTACAGATCCAAAAATAATTACTTATACCTTCGCTACAATTTTCAACTTCAGATATACCCAGAACATAAGATATAAAGGATCAAACATGAATTAGCATTCAAATCTATTCATGATCATACCATATAATGATAATGCATTTTAGTCTTCATGATCCCCGTCCATCAACCTTTATCAACCGCATAGGTGCCTCCTAGGTTTAGATCAAGTAAAGCATCACAAACCCATAACCAACATACTAGATCTCACACTTCATCAGATATTCATCACTTGCACACTTGCCCCTCTTGGCCTAATGATCTTCTCCTTATATAGATTTATGCCTCTCTCAATACCATGGTCCAAAACCATGTAGAACCAATACCTTGGACCCAATACCTAGGTTCAACACTTCGGAACAAATACCATGGACCAATACCAAAATACCATGCACCAAATACCATGGACCAAAACTAAGATTCCCAACATGTACATGCGTTTCCTTCTGTAAACGTGCGTGTGTACGTATATGTGACTTGGTATATGGTGAACCCGCGTGTATACTCTTCTTTGTCACATCACACCTACGTATACCTCTCTGATCATTAATTCTTTACTATTTACTACTTGTACTATGAACTGTCATCTGAGTGAGTTGTCATCAAGGACAACACATGTATCATACCTGTATCATAATGCCAACATAAAGGACAAAATAAGATAGAGGGATGATGAACCAGACTCTATAGAAGCACATGAATTAAAACAATAAGAACCATAAACTCTGGAATTGAAGAGATTGATTTGGTAAAGCGGGTAGCTAGAAAGGTATACTCCACCCGATTTCCATTCAAAATTTTCTTTGTTTATTATTAATGATGATCCTATAAATTTTATGGAGGAAGCAAATTCATAGAATGGAAAGCTTTGGAAAAAGGCTATGGTTGAAGAAATGGCATCCTTGGACAAGAATGACGCTTGGGATCTAATGGAGTTGTAAACTAGAAGTAAGCCCATTAGTAGCAAATGGGTGTTTAAGAAGAAACTGAATGCATAAGGAAGAGTGGAGAAATATAAAGCTTGATTAATATAAAAAGGTTATTCCCAAGTAGAGGGAATTGACTTTGGTGAAAGGAAATAAATACATGATATTAGAGCCTTGGCCCAAGTTTGATTCCTCCAAGTTACATTGGACATGAGGTTTTGGAATAACCATTGCACCTATGGAATCAATCACATGGACTAACTTCCAACCTTGGAACATGGGACTAACTTCTCACTCAAGGTAATGGTAAAGGTTTAGAAGTTTATTAATGCCTATGGGTTTTGTTGTATTGGAAAACTTCAATAAGTTCTGACCCTTAAGGCTAGGTCCCTATATTATCGCTGAGAAAGTTGGCCTACAAAAATATCATCTCCAAAATCTCATGGGAGAAGCTGATCTTCTCCAAGTGAATGGCCAAATTCTAAAAATGTATTTCACTGAACAACCATGGTCACTATCATATGTACAAATATAATCTTGTTTTCACTTTCACTTTTCCTTCCTTGTTTTTTTTGCTTTTGATCAACCTAGTTGTGGTATGTACATAAATAAACCATGTTTTGATGACAAATTTCATGCAGATAAATAATAGGTGATTTCTTCATTTAGCTACTTATTTAAGGAAAAGTGTAGGTTATACCACAAATCTATGTGTGATGCCCAAGTTTGCTTCACAATGACGTTTAACTCACCTTTTACCATAGGATAATATGTTCATTACCAAGTTTTGGGTATGTGTTATATTATTTGCATGATTAACTATGTTTGGACACTAGTTCATAACAAAGGGGATTTCCTTGCCATATAATTGTCTTCGTGGTGGAAAATTTTCCTTGTAAAATATTGTAATTTCGTAGTAAATCTAGACTATTCATCATTAGGTCATATATTTGATGATACAAATTATGTTAACATTTTTTCTGCTAAAAGGAGACCCTCTTTTAAGAGGGAATTGTATAAAGGTTATGTAATCACTGAGAGATATAGAAAAATTAGTTTAGTTTTCTTGGTTTTGGGTTTCAAAGGTAAAATCTCTGTGTAAATTGTGCACATGTGCTATTGAATATTTTCTATTTTTTTATTGAGAATATGTTTGCAAGAATTATCTATGTAGGGTTAAAAACCTACATTTGGTCTCATAACAATTTTAACATTCATGGAAAACATTTGCGCTAAGGGGTTCTGCTCATGTCTTTGGTAGACCTTGCTACAATGGGAAATCTACAGAATCAATTCCTCTGGTGAAAGGAATTGGTAAGCAATGCAAATATAGAGATCAAGAAATTCAATGGGCAAAGTTTTTATCTATGTGTTATCTCTTAGAGAAAACCCTGGCTATGGGAAAAACTCTAAGGTAACCTCGAACCTCTTTGAGGTTGAAAGATGGCCCTTCAACTCGGAGAGGGATCTCTCCCTAAACTCAACTACTCAAGGTCACTGTAGTAGAAGGTTACAAATTAAGTTCTATGGCCAGATTTATCTAAAAATGAGTGAAATTTGGTTGCGCTATGTGAAAGTTCCACCATTAGGCGTGGAGTCTAACCTAAAACATGTTTTATACAAACACAGTTTCGATGAGCGAAACACAAAAGCGGGGTAACGATAATTCCTTTGACACTTAAGTAATTTAGAGGAAGATGAAGGAAATTAGTGTAAGGGTTAAGTGAACAACAATTACTAATGCCTGAGAAATAAAGGAAAAAGAGCATAAAATATGAATCCCAATCTCATACACTTAGTTTTTCGGACATGAGGAAATATAAACCAAAGTAAAGACAAACATGGAATTACATCACAATAATTTATATAAATGCTCATGAAGGTTGTTTTCATTAAGACCTACTAAAAAAAACACAAGGATGTTATATCTCAAAGAAACACCAACTCTTTCTTCTTCTACAATCTTTGCCTATATAGATAATACAATAACTGAAACAAGATTGTAGCTCAAAATTAATTACAGTAATCCAACAATACAAGTATAAATCTCTTAGGTACATGCATTTAAAAATATATTTTAAACATACCAAAAATAAAAAAAACTTGTTGAAAATTACGCTGAAAATGGGGCTGAGAAAATGTATCATGGTTATGCTTGAGACTTTCTAACGAGAAATAACATGTATTCATTCTTACTTGTCCTATTAGATGAGCTAAGAAATGGAAATGGTATAAATTTACACAGTTAAAACACCCTTCACATGTGAAATGTGACTGGGTAACACGTAACAACCCATGCAATTTGTCTTGCAGCCATGCCCTCTAAGCCCTTGTCTTCTAGTTTCTATATTTGAACTCGCCTTTTAGGAAAATGGGACATCAATCCTAGCTAGAACGTTTGAAAACTTTTTCCCCATCTGTAGGTAGAGCTATAACCTCTGCAAGTAGTTCCTTTGTGACCATGAATGAAATACCTCCTACCTCCACACGCTAAATGTCAAACTCCTAGGTGAATTCTCGAGCCACAATGTCATGATAATCAATGCATCGTTGGAAAAATTCCTGTCACCCAGCCTACTGGAATTGCTTTTGAATATCTAGATAAGTCTCCAGGAGGTTGGGACCTTTCAATTCATTTTTGTTAAGCTTCTCGCTTTTCCCTAGTATCTTTACAACTTGGAGATTACACAGATGAGGTACCAGGATTTGATCCTGTATCTACGCCAAGTAGTGTTGAACTGAACAAATTTCCAGTAATAACAATTAACAAAAATTACAAATTAAATGATGAAAATAGTATACAGGAAAAAATAGTGATGTTTCAGGAAAAATAACTGATTGACATGCGAAATAATGTTTCAACCCTTCGATAATTACAAAAACACATCATACTTCATCGACGACGAAAAACCTTCTTTTCAACACATACCTTTCAGCTTCAGATTTATCGTGGCATGACCAGGTAATGATTATTTTTTTGCTGATGTGGAATGTGTCGGCGCATTTCAAAAATCGTAATTCAAATTTTAATTTTGGCGCTGATACTCCCATTATCAGCCAATACCCGATAACGCTAAAACTCTCATTGTCAGTGTATTCCTCTAATAAATTATGAACTCAAAAAGCGTTGATAGTCCCATTATCAACATTTTTCCTTTTTATTACAAATATTTTGCTCACACTATAATTGTTAGCATTTAAAAAAGTTCAAACCTAACTAAATGTGATAACACTACAGAATCTCAAGATGGAAGATCTATTTCTAGAAAAATATTTGTGGATCGTAATCAATCCAGGTACTAATACAACGATGGTGTCGACATAATATTGGACCAAGTTGGATCGAAAGACAAAGAGAAAAATATGATTGTGTTTCTTGGATTCAGTATTGTTGATTGTTTCAAGGGAAGCTACAATCATAAGGAATTGTGGGACAAGTTAGGGACTTTATAGCAGTTTAAGTCCCCATTGACCAAATTGTTCCTATTGTAGAAATTTTATAATTGAGGATGAATGATGGATAATTATTGACAAAGCATCTGAAAACATTCAATATAATGGTAAGTTAGGTATTATCTCTTGATACTAGGATTTCAGATGAATATAAGTGCATCAATTTATTTATTCTCTACCAGATTTGTGGGAGAGTTTGGTTGTTGTGATAAGTAGTAACACAACTACCTTAAGTTTTTATGATATAATATCATCCTTGTTGTTATAGGATATGAGATGAAAAAAATGGAAATTAAAAATGGATGTGACTTGTTTATAAGAGGATGCTCTCATAATAAAAATAAAAATAAGTCATGAAGTGGCAAAACTAAATCTAGAGGGAGATACGAATCTCCAGGAAAATTTATAAAGGTTTGTAGGAAATGTGGAAAAGAAAGAAATTATAAGAAATATTGTTGATCAAAACTTCTGAGAAGCAATGGATCTAATGATTCTCCCTCTATAAACGTAAAATCCTCCTCAGATGAAGGAGGGTATAAGTACTTTGCTTCTCCAAGTACAAATGTAGATCACGAGGAATGGATTGTTGACTCAAGTGCACATTTTCAAATGAATTGCCACAAGGAGTGGTTTTGTGAGTATGATAAATTGATGGCAGTAATTTTTTCTTAAGAGATGGCTAGAAAACCATAATCACATGGTGAGGAAAATTCAAGTTGAAGCTCATCGGTGTAAGGATTAGAACAATCCCTAGTGTTTTACATATCCTAGGATTGACCAGAAATTTAATTTATGTAAGCAATATGAGTGATGTAAGTGTAAAAACAATGTTTGAAATGGATACCTACAAGATGGTTTGAGGGGACATGGTATTGTTGAGGGGATTTTAGATTTGAACTTTATATAAACTACTAGGAAGTACTATTAGTGATGGGTGCAATAATTCCATTTTTCCTAAGGGTGGAGCAGAAGGAGGAAAAAAAATCCTATAGTCTCAGGAGAAAAGACTATGTTGTGGCATCACATACCGGTACATATTTTTTTTTGTGTAAATTGTGCTACTGCTAATATATTATACAAAAAAGGGTTACAAAAGGATTACATCCGCCATGCTAGGATGGCTGCCGCTGAACATTTAAGCTTACTGTGACTGAACATGAACCTGAAAAACTGTGGAACGAAGAGATTGTCCACTGACTCCAGACCTGAACCCATAACAGACTTGTTACATGCCAAATAGCTTCCTATCCCTGCCGAAGCGAGGGGGAATTTTACAGACATGGAGCTTCCATACATACCTGACATAAAACACATAACAGACACAACATACGTTAACGAGAATCGACCCAAAACCATCGAGCCGCCATTCTGAAGCTGTAAGAGCAGCCAAACAAAGGACTTACTCATCCATGGAGGTGGATGGTTGTTCCTCCACCACAGAACATGCATATGGATCAGAGGCACTTGAATCTGTGTAGGGGGGATCATTCCGTGCAGGCTCGCTTGTTCCCGCCACTGCTCCCGCCACCGCACCCGAGGCCTCCGCAGGCTGCAGTTGAGGGTGGTCGTGGATCCGCTAGGACTTCTGGCATGGCTGCGTGCTCACATTTCTCGAGCCTGACTGTAACATAATAGGTGGCGTTATCCAAGACGCAAGGGAACCGGAATCGAGTGGAAGGGTGAGAGTCGAGCGAGCACATCGCTTTCCTTCCCTGCCCTCTCCCTCTGCCTCGTCCCCGCCGAGCTCCTGGTGAGTTGATTTCCTCAGAGGGAGAGCCGAGTGAGGCTGGGGATCGTGGAGAAGAAGCACGACCTCTAGCGCCACCCCTTGAGCCACCCCGTCGACTAATGAGTCGCATTCGCTCACGCGGCATCCTGAGACCCTTCTACCCGGAATCCGAATGTGCCCTTCTCCACACAGAAGCCGATAAGGTAAGTGGATAACAGTAGAAATAACACAATGGAAAGGACTAGAACTTACCACCCGAATCTGCAGACGGGGAAAAACCAGAGCCGCGCTGGGCGGAGTGCTCAGAACCCGAATACTTTGAAGCCGAATGTAACGCACAGAGATCAGGGCCGTCTGATGCGAAAAAACAAGGAAGCCTGAGCGACCCAGGGTGAAGACCAAGGCCTTCTGAGCAGAGGGCCGAGGTCTAAATCCTGGCACACTCAACCATAACACCCTCATCCACGACCTGAACAAATTTCTTACAGAACACCGAGACCAGACACTAACCATTCCAACGTTTGCCAACCCTTCACAATGCATTGTCAGGCGGAGGAGGTCGACGGATATAATACTCTGCGTGACCGTTCTCCCATGCGGAGTTAAGGCCGCATTTAACTGTGCCGGATGGGGGAAGCTGTCTCGAGACGCTTCCGTCCACCTGTCTGAAGCGGGCTGCCACTTGCCTCTTAATGAGGCCGCCCCTTCATTAACTCTCACCTTAATCACCCGCAGCTGGGGGTTGAAGGTCCTGATTTGCCAGAGAGAGGCAATCCTGTTGAAGTTTAATGTCCTCTGAGTCATTGAGATTACCTGAGTAGGGGGAGCTATTCAGATTAACTCCTTGGTTGGCCAGGCGATCTGCTACCTTGTTGGCGGATCTTTTAACGTGCTGAAAGATAATACTATTGGGACTCCTGAGCCGGTCCTCCAGTGCTTCTAGCCTGCTGAGCAATCTCCAACTGGAAGCAACTTTGGTAGCGGGTGATCCTGCTTGTATTCGAATGGCTGCATTGATGAGGATCAATGAGTCTCCTTCTACTACCAGCGGATAGTACCTTTGTAGATCGGCTATATAGATGCCCTTCCATAGGCCTTCCAGTTCTGCAACATTGTTAGTATCATTGCCTATGGAGCCAAAGAAAATGTGTTGAATTATACCTTTATCGTTTCTAATAACACCGCCGTATCCAGCTGGTCCTGGATTTCCTTTTGCTGCGCCATCGAAATTTAGTTTGAATGCTGATGATACTGGGGGGGTCCAATGCACAGGGGAGACAAGCTTGGGAGATGATTTGGAAGGAGCCGAGGGAACGCAAGCTATGTGGAGATCCCATAATTTCCAGATGAGTTGCTCTTGAGGGGAGGAGGGCCAATCTGTTTCCTGCCATGATCTAATCGCCAGAGTTTCTTGAATGTTTTTCTTGAAGAGTAGCCAAAGGATGTCAAAAGGGCGCTTTTTATTGTTGAAAACTCTATTATTCCTTTCCTTCCATAGGGACCAATATAGGAATCTTGGGATGAGAGTCCACATAGAGTTCAGCAGCGGGCTTTTATACGATGACTTGTGCCAGGTTCTCAACAAGTTTGCAATATCTCCCTGACGGTGTCCTATTCTTTGGTTGCATCTGTTTATTTGATCCCAGAGTTGAGCCGCAAGGGGGCAAGTCTCCATGAGGTGCGGAATGGTTTCCGACTGGAGTGAGCAGTTTGGACATATTGAGGGCCCAATGAATCCCCTTCTTTGCAGATTGTCCCAGTTGAGAATGCGTTTTTTGCTCAACAGCCATAAGAAGGTTGAGACCTTGGGCCAAAGTTTGGGCTGCCATATGTTATTCCATAGCGGATCTTTGTCATTTTGACTTGGAGCATATCGCAATATATAGGCCTCTTTCGTGGTGAAGATTCCTTTTGTTGAGTTTCCCCACCTCAATTTATCCTGCTTATTTGACTGCTTGATTTTCCTGTGATTCAATTCTTCCTCAATATCTGCATGGGTCTCTCCTTGCCATCCCGGTTGCCAAGAGCTAGCTGGCTTCCACTGTTGGTAATCGTTGTTTGCTTGTTGTTGCCAGAATTGGGAGATGTGAACAAGATTGTGGCGCTGCACATATGTTTGCCAGAGGGGTTTGTGGAAGATTGTAGCAAGCTTTGGGAGTTGCTGCCATGAATCCTCCCAGAAACGCGCTAAATTTCCCGAATGAACTTCCCAGAAACTGTACTCCTGGATGAATGCACTGTGAAGTTTAGCTGCATTCCAAATCATGGAGCTTGAGATGCTTGGACTAATTCTAAATAGATCCTCCCATTGACTGCCAGGCGCATACTTGGCTTGCCAGAGTTTTGCCCATGGTATATGAGGTTTTACAAGCCAGTTCCACCATACTTTCGCTCCCATGGTATGATTACTTTGCAAGGGATCCCGCAGGCCTAGTCCTCCATTTGATTTTAGTTGACATACTTCTAACCATTTAACAAGGGCCCATTTCCTGTTGAGACCTGTGGATCCCCATAGAAAGTTCCTTTGAAGATTCTGAATGGCTTTGAGGACCCACTTGGGAGCGGCTAATATGGAGAAGAGGTAAAGAGGCATAGCCTGGAGCACGGTTTTGATCATTATAATACGACTAGCTGTGTTCAGCGATCGGTATGTCCAGGAGGAGAGTCTGGCTTCCGGCTTTTCCAAAAGCGTTCGCCAGGACGCATGCTTGAGAGCAGAGACCATCAGAGGGGCACCCAAATATTTGGACGGGAGCGCTGCAATGGTGAATCTGAGGATGCGCGCAATATTCCTTTGAATGGAAACAGGGGTATTGAAAAAGAAGAGCTGGGATTTAGATGCATTGATTGAGGTACCCGAGGCTTCAGAGAACAGCTCAAGCAAGGCCTTGAAGGATTTCGCTTCGGAAGATGAAGGATGACCAAAGAGCATGGTGTCGTCGACAAATTGTTGATGGGATAAAGGGGAAAGACCATGAAGCGCTATGCCTTTGATGGCCTGAGATGAGACAACATGATGAATAAGGCGGCTGAGCCCTTCCGCCATCAGGACAAATATGAAGGGTGAAAGGGGGTCCCCTTGCCGAATGCCCCTCGAGGAGCGGAAAGGCAAAGACGGTGAGCCATTGAGAAGAATAAAGAAACAAGGAGATGAGATGAGGCTCATAATCCATCGAGTCCAGGTTGCATTAAAGCCAAAGGCTAGCAACATCTGCTGAATATACTCCCAACTGAGCTTGTCAAAGGCTTTGGAGAGATCAAGCTTCATAATCATACCTGGTTTTTTAAGGATTTTTAGGGAATGGAGTACCTCATTTGATAGGATGATGCCATCCATGATCTGGCACCCTTCAACGTATCCCGTTTGTTCCGGAAGGACGAGAAGAGGCAGAAGAGGTTTGAGCCGGTTTGCCACCACTTTGGAAATAAGTTTACAAATTACATTACAGAGGGCAATGGGCTTGAATTTTTCAGGCGTATTGGCTTCTTCCCCTTTGGGAACCAGAGCTATGAACGTGGAGTTGAGAGAGGGTAGGAGCCAATGCATGGAGCGAGATTCTTCCACTAGTTCCCAGACCTCTGTATTTATTAGTTCCCAAAAATCATGAAAAAAATTTGCGGTAAAGCCATCAGGTCTAGGAGCCTTACCATATTTTAACTGCGCCATTGCTTCCTCCACCTCTTGCTTTGTGACTGGTTGCAGTAAATTTTGGTTGTGTTCTTCCGTGATGAGCTTGGGGATGTGCCTAGTAACTTCTTGGATTGTTGTTGTTCTGCTTCGGGTTTGTTCCTTGAGTGCTTCTTGAAAGTAATCCCTGAGTTCTTTTTCCATGTCTTCATGCTTTTCTAATTTCTCCCCCTGATTGTTATTAATGAAAGCAATGTTGTTATGCATTCGCCTTTGAATAGTAGAGCGATGGAAGAATTTTGTATTTTTTTCCCCTTCTTTAAGCCATCTTATTCTGGATTTTTGGCGCAAGAGAATTTCCTCTTGTGATCTCCAAGCTTCTAACGATGTCCATATGGATTGCTCCTTGGTTGCCAATTCCTCTGTGCTGCCCTCTAGGATGATGGTCTGCTGAATGGTGCTCATTTCCTGCTCCAGTTTTTGCCTGGATTCCGTGATGTTCCCGAATTGAGTTTTATTCCAAACCTTCAGCACTTGCTTAAGGTGTCTGAGTTTCTGTTGAAATTTGAACATCTTCGCGCCTTCTGGGGGAGAGAATGACTTCCATGCCACGTGGACCACCTCTTTGAAATTGGGATGACTTGCCCAGAAGGCTTCATATCTAAATGGTTGATTGTTGTGTTTTCCGGGTCTTGTCCATTGCAACATTACTGGCCAATGGTCCAATCCCCCCTGAGGTAAGATGGAAGCGTGAAAGTCGCCGCCCAGGTGAATAGCGTTGTCTGAGATGAGAAAGTGGTCAAGTCGTGAGGCAATATTGTGTACTCCCCTGCACTTGTTCGTCCATGTGAAGGTGCCATTGGAAGTTTGTATGTCTATTAGCTGATTACTTCGAATGAAGTCTTTGAAACCTGCGTTGTCATCTTCCAGCTTCATGCGCCCTCCTCTTTTTCCCCCAGATGAGTTATTAGATTGAAGTCTCCCCCACTGATCCACAATGGGAATTGTCTGGTTGAGTTCAAATCCATTAATGCCTCCAGCACATCTAGCTTGTGATGCATATCTTGCGGGAAGTAGGTATTGGTGAGGAGCCCATGAATGTCCATTCCAATAAGATGAAAATTGGCTTGAATGAAATGGTGAGTAGCATGGAAGTCTTGAAGCATCAGAATCTGCGGGTTCCAGACAATAGAGAGCCCGCCCGACGCCCCTACTGCGTCCATGGAGACTGATCGACTTCCACTCCAGGCCTTGTGGAGGATCTTTTCGAGCGCCGTACTGATACTTTTTGTTTCTTGTAGGAATACCACAGCTGGTTTTTCTAACTGTATCATATTTTTTAACATTCTGTGTTTCGAAGGACTGTTGAGCCCACACATGTTCCAAGAGATGAGCTTCATGAGGAACTGTGGGGGTGGGGCTTATAAAACGTTGTCAACTTCGGAAATCTCCCAGATTCCATAAGTAATTCTCCTAAAATGATGGTTCTCTACAAATCAGTTTTGCGCCCCCTCTTCTTTGTTTCTTTTTGGATTTTCTTGCCATCCTATGGACTACCTGCTTGTATTCCAAGACATCTGCTATGCTGGGCTTTGGCAAGGACTCCTGCTAATCTGTCTATTTCCTAAGGGGGGATTGAATTATATTCTTTTTGCTTGCAGGCCTCTTCAAGTTTGAGTATATCTAGTCCATCTAGACTTACCGTTTCTTGGTCTTCCTCCATATTAATGGGGATATTCTGAAGATCTTCTGTGACCCCTTCTTGCAAACTGAGGGCTAACGCTGTATCAAGATCCATGGATGAGGGATGCATGTCAGCTTCTATGGCTGGCATTTTTGTATTCGAGTCAAGAGGAGCACTGAAGGGCACTTAAGAGGAAGGATCCATGGGGTTTTTGAGGTCCTGGGATGACGATGGTGGCAAAGGAGTGGCCTGAGAATCATTTGGCTTTGAGGCAGGGGGATCTTGAGGAGAAAGGACTTGAAATCTATTCTGGGAGGCGACCTTCTTAGGGCTTGAGGGAGTAGCGGCCTATTTTTTGGTATGTCTGCATCGAGAGGGCACTTTAATGAATCCCTCAAAGTCTTTATTGGGCTCATTAGCAGTAGATTTGAGCTGGGTGGTCATGGGATAGTCCCTGAACAGATGACCATGTTCATGGCATTTACGACAGCGGAACGGGATATGTTCATAATCAAGAGGTTGAATCCATTCATAGTCATTGTGAAAAAGACTTACCGAGTCTGCGAGGGTCTTCTTTAGATGCATCTGGACGCAGAGCCTGGCATATGAGGTGAATCTTCTATTTTTGGTTTCCTCTACAACTTTTATGAAGGTGCCAATGCGATCTCCGATGTCCTTCAGAGTTTCTTCTCTCCAATACTCCGAGGGGAGACCATACATGCGAATCCATACTGGAGCGTGACTGAGATCTTTTGTGTCAGGATTGAACCTGGGTTTCCAGTCTCGCAGGAAGAGACCAGCTGAGTTGAAGAAGTAGGGGCCTCCTTCAAATACTTTGATTTTGTCCTCCAGGCAAGTAAATATAGTAGTGAAGAAGCCTTTAGGGCCTAGTAGCAGCGAAACATGCCCTTTGGGTTTCCATTTGGAGGCGATCCATCCATATAAGGCTTTTTTCGTTGGCCAGAAGCCGAGAAATTTTCCAATGAGTGCATGATATTTCATGTATTGGATTTCGCCATTGATTCTATGGCTGGGTAGCTCAACTTTGATTCTTTCTGTCGCTTTTGGGATGCAAGTGGCCGATGTCGCCTTTGGCTGTGACGCCCTTGGAGTATTATTCTCTTCTCCTTCCATGTCTGGGTGCTGTACTGATATGTCAGGCTGTTCAGAGCTTTGACCTTGTTCTGGAAATGAACCAGGTGGAGGCGGGGAGATCACGGGA
>APFE031672918.1:2088-14179 GCA_000404065.3 Pinus taeda | reverse complement strand
CCTGGGATTTTAGAAATACATCTACTCATTAATGGATTTTTTTTTAACTAGCTTCCATACTTGGGTACATGGTCTTATTGGGATATTTCCATTGAGAAGTATTTGCCTGGTGCCATCCATATATTTTTTTATAAGAGTCTTTTTCCACCAACTCTCTTTTCCTGTAATTAGTCTCCATACTATTTTCATTCCTAGTGCTGCATTCATGAGCCCAAGCTTCCTTATTGATAGGCCTCCTTGTTCATAAGGTAGTACTACTTGCTCCCACTTGACCAGGCTAAATTTTTTGTTTTCATGCTCCCCCCTTGCCACAGGAAGCTTCTTAAAATAAGCTCCATTTGTTTGTGGGCACTTGCTGGGGCCATGATTATGGCATATTGATAGATAGGTAGTGCTGCAAGGAGTGCTTTTATTAGAATTCCCCTTCGTGCCATATTCAGCTACATCATAGCCTAGCTTTGTATTTTGTTTTTCATTTTTTCAATTTGTTTAGTCCATATTTCTGTCTTCATGTTCTCTTTTGAAATTGGAAGTCATATGTAAAAGAAGTGTGTCCATTTTTCCTCCATAGGGATGTCTAGGATTTGCGAGATCCTTTGCATAATTCTAGGAGGGGTGTTCGATCCATATATCTTGCATTTCCTATCATTTAATACCCACCTGAAACCTGTAAAATGTCATCCAGAACGTTTTTGAACCTCCTTGCTATTATTGTTGATGCCCCCCAACAGTAGAGTGTCATCAGCAAAGATTGAGCGCTTTATTGTTTTTACTCCTTTTGCTATTCCGAACCTTGTGATATTTCTTTCCTTTCTTTGATTTTCTAGAGCCCCGCTTAATGTTTCCACCATTATAATGTATAGGAAGGGGGAGAGAGGAAAACCTTGCTTAGGCCTCTTGTGCTATGAAAGAAGTAATTGGGCCTTCCATTTACAAGGGGGACAATCCATGGAGTAGAGATGCATGCTTGTATGACTCCCACGATTTCTCTAGAGAATCCAAGTTTCTGGATGATAGCCATTAGATATGGATGACTGACTCTGTCGAATGCATTTGCCATATCTAGTTTGATTATGAGGCTTTTTTCTTGTTTTAGTATACTGGAGTGAACCACTTCATGTACAATAATTATATTATCTATGATTTGCCTATTCAGCACGAATCCTCCTTGGTTTCTGGATATAATTATTGGAAGTACTTCCTTGATTCTATTTGCAATTATTTTTGTTATTATCTTATACGATGAATTGTAGAGAGAGATAGGGAGAAACCTATTGAAAGTTGAGGGGTTTGCTTCTTTTGGGATAAGAGAAAGATAGGAGGATTCGGTGTTGCCTCCTATTTTTTTTTTTGAAAACATTCTTCACCATTCTTAAGAAATCCTTTCTAATGCTATACCAATGAAATCTGTAGAATGTTATCATGAAGCCATCTGGCCATGGGGCTTTGTCCAGATGTAGGCTCCATATGGCCGTCACTACCTCTTCTTATTTGATATCCTTGCTTAGTGTTGCATTTTTCCTTTTTTTATTTTTCTTTTTGTGTGCTTTAAGAAGTATCCACTTTCAACCATTTCTTCATTCGCTGAAAGTAAGTTTTTTAAGTGCTTATAGGTTGCTTTTTTTAGTTCCTCCGCTCCTTTGACCTCTTGGCTTTCAATTTGAATATTTTCTATTTGGTTTCTTTCTCTTTTTATCTTCATTGTGTTATGGAAAAAATTATGTGTTTTTGTCCCCTGCCTTGAGCCACAAACTTCTTAATTTTAATCTTGCCTCCTCTTCGTCTTTCCTATTTTCCCTATATATTTCCCAAAAGATTTCCTTCTCTCTTAAGTAATCCTACTTGCTTTCTTCTTTGTTTCCTTTTTCAGCTTGCATGATGTCCATTTTCTGCTGTAACTCTTTTCTCTTTTCCTTTCTCTTTTAATTCATTTGCTCTTGACCATTCCTTTAACTTGTTTCTTGCAATTTTTAATTTTGTTTCCCAAATATACTGTGGTGATCCTACTACTCTTGTCTCCCATGCTTCCTTGACTAAGTCACTGATTTCTTCATTGCCATCCCAAATTAAGTTGTATCTAAATGGGAGCCGACCTTGATTTTCCATTTTTCCCATGACTATTATCATTGGTTTATGATCAAATGTTGTGGTACGTAAATGTTTTTATTTTATGGAGCTGTGCATTGCTACTATATTTTCTTGTATCATAATTCTATCCAGCCTTTCTTTTATGTTACTTTTTCCCACTCTTTTATTGCTCCAAGTGCATTTCCCATTGTTTGGTGGGACATCTATCAAGTTGTGTTGTTCCATTAATTCTTCTAGAGTATCCCTATATGGGTCTATGTGATATGTCCTCCAAACTTTTCTTCTATGCTTCTTACCAAATTTAAATCTCCTCTTAGTATTATTTTCCCATCTTGCACTTCTTTTAGCACTTCTTTTAAGGTGTCCCAACATTTCTCTTCTTCCTTGTAATGATTTGGGGCATATATATTTATGACACTGTACATCTCTTTTTGTACCAATTTGCATTAGATCCGTTTGGATCCAGTGCTAATATTTTTTGTATTTTATTAATTCTTAAGTTCCTTTTTTCCATATTGTGCATATGACTCTTGATGCTCCGGTTGCCTGTATTGCTTCCCCTTCATAATTTCTAATTTTTTTTCTTGATATTTTCAGTTTCTTGGCGATTTATTTTTGTCTCCTGAATCATAAGGATGTCTAGGTTTTCTTTTACCAGAATGTCTCTTGTGGCATTTTACTTGATGGGCGATCCCATTCCTCTACAATTCCAGGAGATCATTATCATTATTTACTTGTTGGGTGGTGCATGGCTCCTTTCCCTCTTGTCTTCTTTTTTCGTTGTTTCCTAAATTCCTTCCTAAGAAGGTTTCCATAGGTTGCTATGTTTCTAATGCCATTTCCTTTGATGCTGCTTCATCCCCGATTTGTTTGTTTGTCTTTCTTCCTGATTTTTTTTGGTATTTTACATTTGGGGGTACTTCCTTTGATTTCTTTCTGGTTAAGATTCTATCTACTAAGGGGGGTGGAGGGGTATGAGTGTTCGAAACCAGAGGGAATGAGGGGGGATTGGGGGTATGTTTTGGGGATATGGATCTGGATCTGGATCTTGGTCTAGGGGATGGGGGGTTGAAGGATCCGGAGGTTCAAAAGGGTTAGGGATAGAAAGAAGGTTATTAACTTTTGGTGATGGAGGATGGGGGTGAGAGGATGTGGAGGGCTACGAGGAAGAGAGAGTTGGTTGTTTGTAGGATGTCTTCTTTCTTTTTACCTATTCCCATTTGCTTTCTGGATCTTCACCCTTTTAATTTTCATTTTCTTTTTTTTTGTACATCTATTTGCAAAATGACTGTATTCGTGACATACCTTGCATTTGAAGGGGATTTGTTCATAATCCAGCTATTGTATGTGTGTCCACTGGCCCACTTTGATTTTTATGGCTTTTGGTAGCCCTTTCCCAAGATCCACTTCTACACATATTCTGGTGCATGCATGCATATTTTCCTTTGGTTCACACCTATCTATATATTTCACAACTATGTTTCCTATTTCTTTGACTGAATCGTTCCCCTAGCAGCAAAGGGGAAGGTGTGACAGTCTGACCCAAATGGGGTGTCATTGGGAACATCCATTTCTGGATCAAAATCTGGTGTCCATCTATTTAGATACAAACCCCTAATATCCATAAAATATGGTCCATTCCTAAATATCAGATCTCGATTCTCCTTGGATTCAAAGTGGAAGGTGAAGTAACCTCTTTTGCAAAACCTTATTGAGATTTTACCATCTATTGACGCAGTCCAGTTCCTTTCTACCCATTTTTGCACAATTTTGGGTGATGGCCATAACCCAGTGAATTGCCCCTCTAATCCATGCTCTGCTAGGGAAAGTGTTGCTCTATGGGGAAAGGCAGGGGGAGTAAGATTTCAGGAATATCTTCCATTCGTTTAATAAACTTGGTGGCTGATGGTTTATTCTTTGTCGTGCCCATTGTAGAAATGAGAGAGGCAAAATCTTTTGTTGTTCTTTCATTTTTTTGCTACTGACCTGACGAAAGCTCTCCGTCCTCTAATGCATCCATGGAGCTCAAGCCCTTGTAGCAAGAGGCAGCTGGGGGACAGCTGCGTGTAACTGCATGTTTCTACCTATGATTGTTCGCTAGGGTGCACAGCTCTTTCAGCAAGTGCGCTCCTAGAAACAAGTTCTCAACTTCAACTACTCAAAGTTATAAATAGTTATTTATTATCTGAATAGAGAATTGGTAGTTAGGAAGTGAAATTTATCACAATATGCTTGAATGTATTAATGGATAATATATTCCCATATAAATAGTTCTTTATTACCTGAACAGAAAATTGATTGTTGGGGAGTGAAATTTATCACAATATGCTTGAGTATATTCCTTAGATAATCTACCAAAAAAAAAAAAAAAATTTCCTTAATTAGTGCTTTATAGTATGGATATATGTTGTGCCTTCGATTGAAAAATAATAAAAACATTCACATTAAAAAAGAATCAAATTAAGAATAATGATAAAAGAATTGAATTTATTTTTGTTTCTTTAGTACAACAAAGATGTGTAATTCTTTAAGTACCTAAGATAAAATTGAGATGACATTTTAATTAATATTCATATTAAATAATAAGTAAATAAACAAAATATTTTAATGTTGATAATAACTAAATTTTATTTCAATTTGAGAGATATAAAGTAATTAGAAAAAAGTATTGTTGTCTTTTTACTTTTCAATATTGGGAAGATGTGTAATTCATTCATTTAAAATTATTTCAGTACCAAAATTCGATAAAATATTTGAACATTCATACCAGCTAATATATTTCAATATCTACTCTATACATATTTAGACATAGATACAACAAAACAAATATTCTGATGTTGATAATATATGAAATATTTCAATGTAAACCTTAAATAAAATAATTATATATATATTTTTTGTAAGAATCTCAAGAAATTCATCTTAGCAAAAATGATGTACAAAATTTACACAACCATAATAATGTTGGTTCTTCTAGTGGAACTAGGTTTTGGACCATCTTCCCACCATGGGGAAAACAATAGGTCATTGATTGAAGGATAAGGTCCTGTAGAGATTCATGGGGACTATTAATTCATTAGAATTAACAACTTCCTTATGGAAGCTTCTTTGGCTTGTTGTTTCTTCCATAACTTTCTGGCTAGTAAACTTTTGAGGCCCAATGCCCACCACCTAGGTTCCTTAATTCATCAACTTCCATGGAGGATACATTGTGCAGTATTCTTTCATTAATATTTGGAATGAAGAGATCAGTTTTTCGTCAAAATATACAACATGGGGATGATGCTCACGACCACATCCATCGACTCCATTGCTTACACATATACTTTCCTGATCCATAGTAGTGGGAGGGCGAATGAGGAGAAGGAATTTAGAATCACTAAGGGAATTGTAGCTTTTCTTTTCGAAGGAAATATGAGTATGACAAGGTGCGTGATGAATCGTGAACAAGTTGGGTGACAAAAGAGCCAAGAAATATTTAGACAGATAATATGTTTTTGATCGCCAAGTATAAGTCGATCACACACAGGATTAGGCATCATGAAAATCGATCGATTAGCATATGGATTTGGCGTATTAAAGTCATATGAGAGCCAATTTCTGTGTCAATGCATGGTGATGATAAATGCATTCATGAAAATGATCAATTTCCACCCAAATTAGGGGGGATTTTATATCAAATTAACATTTATAAACAGAAAAAAAATGAATTTAAAATATTTTTTCCTTAATTAATTTTTTTTTCCACTCAATAATATCAAGGAGATGTTAAATTTCTTTAATACTTAATAAAATCTCATACTAGACATTTAGAAAATATTGGTGGTGAGAGGAAATTTAGTGTAAACAATAAATAAATAAAGTGAACGATATTCCACGTTTAATTAATTGGTGCTTTCTAAGTCAATGACATCATGGAGATCTATAATTCCTTCAATATTTGATATGAATTAGAATTTAAAATACATTAACAAAAAGGGAAGATTGGCAAGTATGTATTTTGTATATAAAAGAATTGGAAAAATTATAACTAATGATTCAAAACTTTTAACGGTGTCTATCTCAAAATGAAGGAGATGTGTAATTTTGTCCTTATTTATCTTGCAGTTGACATACGAAACGAATGTGTGTGTCTATGTGTCTATGTTTTAGTAGTATAGATAAACATCCAAATTTGAACTATCTATATATTATATTGGTAAATGAAAAATAAAATTATGATTAAAACATTTTAATTGTGCGTAACTCAAAATGAAAGAGATGTCCAATTCTTTTTTCATTTAGTTTGGAGTTGACACATGGAAGGAATATATATATATATATATATATACCTCTTATAAATACTTATTTTCTATATATATTATAAAATTAAGATAACATGAAGGTTAAATATTACCTTGATGAGTGTGGCCAAAAATGGGGGATTGATGGGGGGTAGGGGCCATAGACAAGTTGGGTAGGACACCCAAAAGTATCTAGATACATGTGAATGAGATTATTGCCTGAATGATTGTTTTTTTCCAGAAGATGATTTTTCTAGTTATGGGAGTTTGGGAAGGTGGTAGGGAAATGTTGGCTATGCATAGACCACCAACCTATGCATGCTCATTTTAGTGGTTTATTTAGAGTGAACGTATAATGCAAGCTAGAGGGGCTTGTGCTTTGTTCACTATGGTGTGCTAACTTGCACAGTTTGGCACCTCAGTGAGAAGAAGGGTGGTGAACTATCCTTTGGATGGTGAGACATGGTGAGGTCAAGAGAACTACTAAATTTTCTTGTTGGAGGAGTTAAAATGGGCTGGTTTTATTCTCTTCCTTGTTTAGTAAGAAATATGGCTCTGCTTGTAGGCCATAGGAGTTCATTTGTAAATGGAATTTTGGATTTGGTGGTCATATGTTATTTTTGGGTTTCCTCATATTTATGCTTTCAAGAAGTTGTCATGGTCCCTGTCATCTTTAGTGGTATTTGTTGCACATATCTATCGCCAAATTTTCTTAGGGTTGAGAGATGTAGTTTGAGGTCTCAGGCTCACTACCTCTTTCCTTGGTTTCTTGGGGTACTCTATTCAAAGGGAAACATTGTAATCATCAGGGTGATTCTTTAGTGATAATTATGGAAGAATATGTAATTTTGACAATTTTTATCTTGTTGAGTTTTGAAGCAAGATTTGATTACCAAGCTACACCATTTGGGTGGTTGAATTAAATTGGTCTTTGTGTTCTGGATTATATAGTGAAATTCTTAGACGAAAGGGGTATGACATGCAAGGTGGGTGAGCTCACGATGTCCTGGTTGGCCATTGCAGGTGGGTAGGAGAAGTGGATAGTGATGGGGGTGTTTACACTATTTATGAGGGTGAATTGGCTCATGGACATGTTTCATCACCTAGCCATGTGGAAGCACCACCATATTTAGAATGTTTGTATAGCGAGATGCAGTGTTATTGCACTACTGGTGGAGTTAGGGAAACAGAGACATGATGACTTGAATGAGGTGATAACATTCTTTTTTTTTGTAAGCTAGGGAGTTACCATTTTCTATTAACAAAAATGAAACCACTACAATCTTAAGGTGGTCTCAACCCGCCCTGAGGGGAAACCGGCTTTATTGACCACCTATAGTTTTTAACTGCTAACCAAAAATAAAAGGTTTTCAGTCTATCTTTCCAGGCTTTGTAAACATCAACCTTATAACTGTTACTATTGTCATGTGACTGCAAGTAAAAATGAACATAGATCCTATACATATCTAATGGAAACTAAGAATTGCACTTTCTAAATTCTTAAAAAAACATGCCTTTTCTTCATTGATTCCCGACATCTTCTTACTGCTCCTTCTCCTTCTTGATTACCAAGCCATTCACCTCTAGCTGCTACTGAAGATCCTCCAGCCTCTTGTCCTGCATGAGAAGAGTGATTAGGATGTTCTTCAGGTCTTTCTTTAGGTTTGGGATCCCCTGTGATAATTCAGACATTTCCAAGGCTATCTGCTCCATAGCCTTGGCCATAAGCCTTTTCGTTACCCAATATAAGTGTAGAGATTGTCTATATAATGTCATTCGGCCTCGATTATGTCCTAGATCCAGCAGGAGATGCATCCAGTCCTCCATTTCTTCTTCAGACTATGCCTGAATTGCCTCTTCCTCCCAGGGCTCAATTATCCTTTTGATTTTTGGGTTAGTCTTCTTGCTGTAGGCTCACTCAGCTGCCTGAACCGGTGTCTCAATAGTCCTCCTTCCCTTTCTACCTGCCCCTTCAGCGCTGGTCTCCCCGTCTTCCACCGTACCTTCTCGATAACACCGACCCCGTCTGCTTCTACCCTCTGCTACTCCCCGCCTCCTCTGGCCTCCCCTGCCTCGTCGACCTCGCCCTCGAATCCATCTTTCACTCTCTTCCTTAGCTACCTGTTCCTGACTTCCTTCAGCTTCCTCCCTTCCTCTTTTAATGGTCCTGCTTCCTGTGTTTCTCCCATTTCAGCTGAGATTTCCAGTCCCCTGTTCTGCCTTCTCATTTTCTGCTTCGACGTCTTCACTCCCGCTCTCTAAATCATCATACACAGGTATATAAAATTGCTCTGTATCCCCCTCCATTATTCCTTTACCTTTCGCATCCTGGTTTCCTCGACCCTGGTTCCCTTCTCCTGCCCTGCTCCTCATCCATCTGCCTGCAGACATACTCCCTTCTGCTACCATTCTTCCCTCACTTCTTTACCTCCTTCTTCGTGTCCCTACTTTTTCTACTCGGCTCCTTAATCCTCCCTCTCTCCCGACTGTGTACAGTTGATTATCGCCACCCTCTCCTATTTCTCTGCATGCAATTTCCCTCGTTCCGCTTCGCCACCCTTTCTCTGAATGAGGTGATAACATTCATGATTGACTAAAAACATAATAAACATGAAATTCTGGACAAGGCGACTTCACTTATAATGAGCCAAATATTGACTGATAGGTCGCTAGATCATATTGAGGGTCATATTGACCACCTAGAGATTCATGTTTATGGGCCCCCCTAGACCCTCAAACATTTTGTATTTTGTATAGGAATTGGCACCCCCTCATAATCTTTGACGGAAGTTCTTTTCATATGTATTCTATGTGTTTTTTGGATGCTTTGTGCATTTATTTTATGGACACAATCTAAATTTTGGCACTTTTGTATCACCTTTTATATCATTCTCCTAGTTAATAAATTTGGTTGGAATGAAATGGGGGGAGAAGCATACCTGAAAAAAATTGTTGCTCTATTTCAAAGAACTAATAGAATCAATTTGATCGAAAACAAAAATGTGAAGGGTAAATTTCGAGTCTAGGTTATAACCATAGCTTTGAAAAGGTGGTTAGACTCATGTTTTTCACATTTCATATCGTCATAGATTTCCATTCAAAATCTTATGCCACTCCTTGTTGGAGTTACATTCAGATGTTTTGATAAAATTATAAATAGTTGGAACCTTTAGTGATTAAAGAATGACAAGGTGAATTTGAATATCATTTA
The DNA here is from genome assembly GCA_000404065.3 of Pinus taeda. Classification (NCBI taxonomy): domain Eukaryota; kingdom Viridiplantae; phylum Streptophyta; class Pinopsida; order Pinales; family Pinaceae; genus Pinus; species Pinus taeda. The sequence goes on along the minus strand of APFE031672918.1, from coordinate 4,597 downwards.
CGACACTCGATACTACTTCATTTTGTCACATTTTGCAATACTTTATTCGAATTTTTTTACCCTCAATGTTGCTTACTATTATATATTAATTTTATGGCTGCTAATTTTGTGTTGTGGAAGCGCTTCTTGTTACTTTAAAGAATTTATAAAAACATTCCAATGCACATCATATAAATAGTGATATTGGATTATTTCACAATACATAATATATTAATCTATTATAACATTTATGATAAAAAAAATTGTCATATTCGATGTCTTGGTCCATTCCTCAGGAAAATAGTGTCACATCCATAGTTTTCCAGGTGATTTATAATCATATCATTTAGATGGCCATGATGGTAGTTATTTGCAGTACATGTCAATTGAATAAGTGATTATACTCTCCATATAAATATGCATTTTATTTATACATTATTGATTGTGGATATTATTCTTCTTCAATCTAATAATTTATTATACACTCCATATAGATTTACTTTTACTTCTCAATTGAATAATAATTTTGTTCCCTACATCACCCTTAGAAGAGGAAAAGGGCTTATGTGGAATTAACTTGCTCAAGTGTTGGTGCTCAAATGTGATGTACAAGCCCTATCTTGTAATATTAAGGATGACGATCATCATCTATTAGGTGGTGATGAGCCTCATCATTAGGTAACTTTATGGACCTTCATACACCACCAAGCTTATTTAAATCAACTCTTGTCATAATTCCTTACATATTTTGGTTATATTTTGCTTAATGAGATGAGTAAAAGAGAGATGTTATGTCTAGTGGACTAATGTGAATTGGTTGCAGGTTTTTGAGAGAAAATCATGATAATTTTGGCTAACTAAGGGCAGAAACACGAATGAGTCAAGAAGGAGAGATTGTAGGAGATAGATCCTCCTCATTTAATCCTCAGTCATTCGAATATTCCTCCATCAAATCAAACTATCTCGGAGTTACAAGTAGCCAAGTCATGAAGATCAAAAGACAATAGAGCGAGTGACTATTAACGAACCAGTTCAGCTTGAGTTTGGGAGACGAGCCTCCCTATATTTAAGGAAGTAGTTGGAGACTTTAGTTGTATAAAAAAAGAGCCCTAGAGCCTCATTAGAATTCGTATTTTTTATGTAAAAGCACTAGGTAATTTTGAGTTCAAGACTTGTGGAAGACAATGTTATGTAATTTTCTAATATGATTAGGAGAATGAACATTTCCTTGATCAAGTAGTGAGTTGAATCAGAGGGCTGAAGCTCTTAGGATAGGGTGCAACCCTAGCAACAAATGCTCCTCTTCTTGTATTTGTATCCTTAGTTGATTTCATAGATTAATGGTTGAATTGTTTTTAGCATTATTTCATTGCAAGCAGTTGTGGATTTGATTAGTTTTCTCCCATTTGTGCATTGCTTTAACAATAGCTTAGGAAGATAAAGGAATATGAAAATGTTGATAGTAGGTGGCTTTGGATGCACTTCTCCCTTCAGGGACCATGGTTTCAGGAAAGAACTACTATGCAGCCCTAAAAAGACATAATTCTGATTTCTTATGGAATTTAGGGTTTTCTACTACTTAGGCCAACATTTTACCAGTTTTCAAGAATAGGATTTAATTGTCATTTCTGATATCTTCAGCCTTGCATTAGATCTCATAAAGGTTTCATACTATTATGCAATTTTTTCCATGGATGAAATAGGCAACTAGATAATGAAATTTTGTTTTCTTAGTTGATTTAAAATCTTTCTTGTTTGACATGATTCATGGAGAAATGCCACGGATTGATGCAGTGCAGGAGTTTCACAAGTGTAGAGAGATCTCATGACCAACAATATCATCCTAACTTCATCAATCCATGATTATCATTTTTTCCACTAATCCCTATCCAAATTAATCATTTCATAAGAACACTTCTCCAAGTTTGTTGAGCAAATCCAACCATTTCACAAACTCTTTTTTGATCTCTGAATGAGTCCTAACCCTTCCATTGCCTCATTTCTCCCACCATTCACCTTTGTTGAGCCTTACATCACCTTCCAAATCCCTCCTCTTGCTCTCAACTAGATCTTGTAGGAATACAGGTGATCATGTAGTAGCATTAGGACATTCTGTAGGAGGCATTAGGACATCCTATCAGACGATCTGTAATAGCCTATTTTAAGGCCGAACTATGGAAAAAGCACCTAGGAAGATAGGAAAAGAGGATTTAGCATTCACATTGTCACAAAAAATACAAAAAGGAAAAAAGAGTTATTGTGTTCATTTACATTCCCAGTAGTAGAATGTTTGGTTATTTCAGATTACATGCCTAGGACAGTAGGATTACACACATTTAAACTTAGCCATTTGGTGTTTCCTCTTCTTCTAAAGCTTTGTTATAAGCACTCATCTACTTTTATACTTCCTTGATTTTTTTTACTGTTGTTTTTTTGTTGAGTTCATAGTTTTTTGCTTTATGGATTTTTTTTGGACCATCATCTTATTTGTTGTTGTGTTTGTTTTCAGTATTTTATTTTTTTGTTTCTA
>APFE031672917.1:46818-77515 GCA_000404065.3 Pinus taeda | reverse complement strand
GGCAGAGTAACAAGCTTAATCCCCTTACCGGCTCCTTGACAATGGTCAATCCAAGGTTTACCGATAAGTGATCCCCAGGCTCCTCTAAAAGAGGTTTACCGTTTGTAATACGTGCGTCTGGCGTCGTTCCCAACGAGGGAGGATTGATCCCCTCACTGGTTCGGACACGAGCTCGTGCTTCTCCTTTAAGAGGAGCTTTCCCAGAGTATAAATGCAACAGCTGGATTTATCCTTCACAAGATAAGCTACTTGTTTGGTTTTGTACTCTTGGAGAGTTAATTACTCTCCTACTCCAAGACACTAGCCTGATCTATATTGGTGCTTCAGAGCCCTAGAAAATAAAAATTTCTAAGTTAATTTTACTTTAAGCGTTGATTTTAATGGCTGTTCTTTAAAACAAAGGTGATGGAGATGAAACTTGATGGTGTATAGACTCGACTCCAATTCTCTAAAAAGATGCACCTAAGATGATTCACACTATTTTTTCTTTTCAATGAATTTTCTAATTAAGAGAGTTGAGAGAATGCAATTTTTTGATAAAGCAACTTTCTTAATAGACAATCAAAGAAATAATTCTCTTTATCTTTTCAAAGCGCACAAAACATGACCACTCATTACTTCACGAAAAATTCCTTTTCTTTCAAGACTTCAAACGCTACTCTAAAGCAAACTTTGCAAAGGAGATCTTTTTGTATTTTCCTATTTAATAAAGCAAGTAAAATTAATCTAATCAAAGCAATTTCAAGATCTATAAAAATCTATGAAAAGTTCACTCAAAAAACAAAGCAAAGGAAATTTACCTAACTTTCCCTAACAAGTAAATCTACGAAGAAAAAGCCTACTAAGATGATTCCGGGATGTTTTACTTGGCAACAATCAGTCCAAGGACTAGTTTATGCAGAATCACAAACTAATCAAAACAAAAACTCAATCTCTTTTTATTCTTTTTGAAAATGAAATTCATAACTTTAAATGAGCAAGCTATATTGAAATTTTGCAAAGAGGGCAACACAAAGGTAGGTTGCTCACGCGGGTAGACTTTACGACTGGTCCGACTCCTAAGAAGACTGAAAAAACCAGAGATATCTAAGGTTCCACAACTTTTAAATCCAAAGTCACTACAGGACCAATCAAAAATCAAAACCCTAATGCTAAAACTTCAATGAATTTCACTAAAACTTTTGATACTAATGGGACAAGTGCAGGCGAAGATTTTTGACAGACAACCAGTGGATCTGGGCAGTAAAGACTAGGAAAAACAAAATCTAAAGGGAAAAAATGGATAAAATTGGAATTTCTCAATTTTAACAGGGTACGCAGGCAGCCTGTTTAACCAGGTGCGTCCACGCTCTGTGCACAAAGATACAGTGCGTACAAGTACGCACTGTGTCCAACGCAGAGGGTGCGTACTACTGTAAAACAAAGAAAAACTAAGTTCTAACCCGACCCTAAGCTAAGCCACCCAAAAACACAGTCAAGCAACCAAAAAGCAAAAGAAACAAGACTCTTTTCAGATCAAAGTAATGCTCAAAGGAAAAATCAATCATATCAATGGATTCCCCAGTGGAGTCGCCAATTTGTCATGCGGAAAGAGTTATTTTTGCGGACAAACCTAACCTCCCTAGGAGTCTAAGACTCTCTAGTGACAAACAAAACAAACAAGAGCAATCCTTCTCTAAATATACATTATTCTATGAGAAACCAAGTGTCGTTCGATCCTACCTCAAATCCAACGCTTGTTGTAGCAGTCCAGCCTTGCTGATCCAGATGAGCTCCTCCTTCACTTTAAGACCTGCATACACTAACAGTCAAACGATTACATAACACCTGAATATTTCATAAAACAAAGCATATTCATCATATAGACCAAGGAGTACATGAAATAATTCATTAACAACAAATCATTGAGAAGAATGGACTTATTTGTATTAAGGAAACAAAAAAGGAACCATTACAACCTGAGCCTTGGTGTTGTGCAAGCTCCTCCCAGGGTCCAACAAGAGATTTCCTCCACTTTGACAAGCTCACCCACTTCCAATATGGCAACAAGAAAGGATGGTAATCTCTCCTCACAAGTTTACAATGGAAGTCCTAATTCCAGCAGCATCTACCCTTTGGAATGTTCAGCTTTCAACCTCCCTCCTCTGGCCCAAAGCCTGTATTTATAGTGTTCTAGAGGAAGTTATTCAGTTCCAACATCAATGGGATACTCCCTCTTTTGGATGGGGTAGCTCCTCTCTTGATGGGATAAGTTCCTCTATCAAAGGGATGCATGAACCATCTGGAGGCGCTCAATACACGTCAAACAATCTTCTAGAATGCTCTAGAAGTGACCACAAGTAACTTTTTTAAGATGAAACTCGCGCCTTTTGACCTTTACAGGAGTACGCACACATCCCTTGACTTACAGAGCGTACAAGTATGCAGGTACAATGAGCTTGGGATGCGTACACGCAGGCAAGGTAGAGAGAACCTGCGTACCCAGAGATAAACATGTTTTTTAATGACTTTCTCTCTTTTTTGAAGTTTGACATGGAGAGCAGAGGTATAAGGCTTGACAAGGAGGATAATATGACTATTGATGGAGCCATATTAACTGCAGATAGTCATGGTGACAAATTTCAGTGTAACAATGATGAATGTCATAAACATGAATTTTCAGTCTATTTGCATTGCCAATTATGGCTAAACAAAAGAAACATTGTGAAGAATCTTGTTTTGAGGAGTGCTTGTCATTCGACCTCCATTAATGGAAAAAAAATATTTTTTTTTAGCATGCGGTATACAAAAACAGTCGATGGGGTGAAGCGTATGAGCCATCTACGCATGAATGGATAGTAACACCAAATACCAAGCCTCATGGTCATCAAGAAATATATGATTGAAATTGATTTGATGGTCTTGATTTAATTCTTTTGTATCCATCACAACTTGTTATTTGAGTCGATGTGTGATTTGATGATCTTCATATGACATCAAACCACTAATACACATGAAACATCCAATCAATGATAAGTTAACGCTAAAAAAATACTTTATGATATAACTAACAAAAAAAAATGACTACTTATTTTTTAATAGCGAATTTTATACATTAATTTTATATATTAAATTATTTTTATATTTTAATTTTAACTTTTAAATATATAATTACTTTTAATAATAATTATACATATATTAATAATAAAATTTACACATATTCAATAATTTGATTTTTCACATTACAAAATAATGTTAAAAAAATAAAAACTAGATTACTTTAAATAAACTAAAAATAAATAAATCGCCACAAAAGCCATTGTGTAAGCCTACTTAAAAACCTCTTTATATATAAAAGAGAAATCTCATATATATATATATAACAAATCTGCACGAAATTTATTATGCATTCAGGTTTAGAACCTCTTTGTATTTATGATAAACCCCTTATTCATACAATTTTTTAAAAAACTATTGCAATGAGTTCATCTTTGACCTTACACGGGTTTTATTTTACTTCTATATATTTTTATTTTATCTTTATTTCTAAAGGACAGTTGTGATTTTTTATTAAAATTTAAAAATATGTATTTGTTGAAAATATTAATGATTTTAAGTTTTGAAGCATTATTACTAGATTAATAAAAAAGTTATTGGAAGAATCATATGATTTGCATCCATTTTTGTAGTTGTCAATTTTGTCAATCTTGTAATTATTGGACTAGTTAACATGCATTGAATATTTTCGATACCAAAGTGTTGTATTGCTATGTATTATCTACATAGACACTGTTAAATCCTCCATATGTTTATGGAGTAAAGTTTTCTATATGTTCTTATCCTATGTTTTTATAGTTATTAGTTTGAAAATACTCTATAACATAAATAGCTAAATAATTGTGAAAAGTAAGAGTTGATGACTATTATATTTCTACAAACATTCTACTAAAGTTTTCTATATATTGTTATCTTATGTTTCCACAATTATTAGTTTGAAAATACTCTATAACATAAATAGTTAAACAATTGTGACAAGCAAGAGTTGATGATTACTATACCTTTATAAACATTCTACTTGGTTCTTGCAAAGCTTGTCTCAAACTTTGTGATTATGGAACCAACAAGACACATGAATAAATATGCATTCCTAACCATGTGTTCTCCTCTTCTATATAGTGTGGGATTTGTACAGAAGACTGGGGGAGTAAAAGATGGGATTTCTAAGCATAATTATACATTAAATTTAATAAAGTAGATAAACCCCCCACACACATATATAACTAAAAATTATTAGGAACAACTTATGGATGATATAAAGGTAAATTCAAATGCAAAGACAAATTTATTCATAGTGAAGGTAAACAATGACTAAGGCAGAGCCATAATGATGACTGCAACATAACTATACATATATAGTAGCAAGGGAAATAGATAATTAGACAAAAAATTAATCCATTGTTTCACCAACATGGATGGTTTGTGGAATTTATTTATGGTCTCTATTTTCAAGGATGGAAGAGATCTCTACATTCTAGATGGCTATAATGGTTCTATTCTCTATGTGATTTTGAGCACACACTACCCTGCAAAACTACTAAGGGTTGGTGATATGGCATGTTTTGTGATTAAACCTGCACACAAACAACTAGTTAACAATGCTAATAATAAGCAAGAATTTGAGTTAGTTTCTCTAGTTTGTCACTAGAAAGGTACATAAAAATTGGTTATTCTTCTCTTGCTTCAAAGTTTACTCCTACTTTTGAGGTATGAGAAGATGGCTTTTTGTTTACAGTGTTCCATTTCTAAGCCATATATCTTCACATATACTACAAACTATGAAGTGCAGAAAAGAGACATTCAAGGATCAATTTTGCATCTAAGCAAATCAAAAGATGAGTTTGAAAAGATGTACAGTGTTTCATCTCATCTTCATATCAAGGAACAGTCTCGGATATCATAGTCTTGTTGGAAATCACATTTTCGGGTTCATACTACAAAACTCAAATCTATGTCACAAATGTTGAAAGCAACCATAATATTACAAAACCACAGATCGATCATCCTCTACAATCTGGGATCTGTAATTCTCAAGTGTACTTCATAGTCTTGGTGCTTCCAATAATGAATGGCTTGATGTAACAAAAAATGATACTTCACAATAATGTTACATTAACTCAGTACACAGGGATGCTTTATGTCTCAGGCTCACAATGATATTTTATACTACTACATGATTTAGGGATGCCACTACTGCAAGAACAATAATAGTCTTGGATATTCTCAAGAAGAATTCAAATCGGTGGAATTATAATCTCACTTCATGGTGTCAAGATCATAGAACCTCCTCAATACAAAATCTCATGCGGTTCATTTTCTCATACTTATAATATATCTTGGTTTTGCAACATGCAGTCCTCATGACATCAAAGTATGCTAAGTGTTGCATACTACCTCGGTAAAGTCACAGTTTGGAGATAATGCTTCTAATCAAAACTAGGATAAATCTACTTGGGCTAAAGAAGTGTTAGCTCCTCTATTATGGGCAAGAAGTTCTAAGTATCAGTGTCATAAAGAGATGATTAGTATCTACACAATGTTGCTAATAATCCATAGTCTATTTATGTGTCAACAATACAGTACCATATATCAATAATCATAAGGACCTGATAAGGAGTCAAAGTGCCTTAGAAGTTAAGATGATGAAGCAGTTTCAAACATCATAATAACATATAGTCTAGAGCAGTTTTTATCATGCTTGGTGCTAGATAGTGCAAGGAGTCTTGGTAAGAGCTTTTCAATAATGCTCTAGCAAGAATCTTATTAAAAGAAGCATCAAGGAAAGGATCTCCTATTCTAGTGAAGCTATTCACTCATTCAATCGAAGCATTAATTTATTATTTAATGGAAAGGTTGGATTGAGTTGACACGAAACATACCTATTATAGTTGTACTTCATAGTGGGCTTCTATGGGGCACAATAGTAACAATATGGGTAGTACATGGGTACATCAATATAATAAGAGGGTTGTACTAATAATAATAAGGGGTTACACTAGTAGTATAGGGGCCTAACATGTGCAAAGTAATTTTCTTTCATGGTTATGATCTATCTTTGATTTAAATGACTTCGTTGTACAAATCGATATGTTGATCCTTGTATAAGGAGGATAGTCTCAGTCTTTATAGATAGGTGAAGTCATTGAAATAGGTCTCCTTTTAATTCATGAGAAGAAACTTTTAAAGTCCTCTCACATAGATAATATTGGATACTTAAAAGAAGCTAGAAGAAGAAAATATGGTCCTTAAAGGGCAATATCAGATAGAGGAGAAAGAGAAAATGCATGCTACTGGTTATGATGGAAGGAGTTGAATGGATTCCATGATAACGGGAGTAGAATTCTTTAAGTTAGCCTCTCTATAAAGTCTCTTTTTGGGCTCCTAGATCCTTCATAGAATGTGACTACAATATGTTATAGGATATGGTGTAACATTATGGAAGTATTAGAAATAAGTTATCGTGACATCATCACGAGGGTGACTATGATCACGATGATAAGTAAGATATCTATGTCAACAACTTAGGTTTTCTATGAAAGAAGGCAAGTTGTAGGCAACAAATTTGCATAACTCAAACATTTGAAGTATGTTGATCATGCAACAAAAGGGTAACATCTATTGGATAGGGATCTTTAAGATCCTCAAGGTTCTCTAATGGAATATTCCCTAAAAAATTCATTGATCCAGGGATGAAGCAAGTGTTTCAATAGAAACTCCAACCTGTGGAGTTCATGAATAATGATATGATGACGTAAGATCAATTCAAGTGGTTGAAGATATTTCAATCAAGGAAGCTAATGAAATAATCCTGGACAACCTAAAGGTAAAATGAGTTCAAATGAGGTAGGTAAAGGTAAAATGAGGTATGTATAATGTCATGTCATATGATTGCAGATCAATACTTCTACCTTGAGAAGCATGATCGAAGGAAAAGGATCTCCTTCTCAAGGAAGCTGCTGAAATAATCTTGGACAACCTAAAGGTAAAATGAGGTAGGTAAAGGTAAAATGAGGTATGTATAATGTCATGTCATATGGTTGTAGATCAATACTTCTATCTTGAGAAGCATGATTGAAGGAAAAGGATCTCCTCCTCTGAAAGGATGTAGAAAGACATAAGTCACACCAGATGAAATCAGTATAATATGTCCTCATATGAAATATGATGTGGTTGGCTACAATTACATAAATCTGATTAGAAATTTCCAAAAGGCACCTAGTAATGGAATCTGTAAAGAAGGAAGCGAACGTGAGATATGCAACCCTCATGAAGGAAATCAACATACAAAAGGATCAAGAAGACTTGACTAGAAAATCTCTCAGAAATATATGAAGGCTCTGATGGAAAAGATGCAGACCCTTGATAATGGATATCTTTGGGAGATGTGTCAACATGAATGCAGGATGTTGATACCTACAAAAAGATGTCATGATGAAGAGACACCTGGTAAGGTAGGATTTGATTTAATGATATATTTTATTTCTTGAATAATAATTGGATAAGTTCATGCAAGGCTACTTACAAGTACAACTAGCATTCATGTGATGAATGGAAGAAGCATGATGAGAAAGAACTATTCATATGAAGAATATTTCATATATGAAGAAGGCCACTTTCCATGAATAAAGGAATTACATGACAAACTAAGGAGGAAAGTGATCGATGATTGTTTCCCTACAAGAAAGAATCGCAATTAACTTTCTTGACATCAACGAGAAAAATTGATCAAGCAGCTGAAGGACCCACGAAGAAGAAGGTGTTGATGTATAGAAGAGTCCCTAGCTAAGAGGGAGCTCTGACAAGTCCCTAATCAAGAGGGAGCTTCGATTAGATCACCCCCAATTAAAAAGGAGTGTCAATTGTTTTTTTCTATTTCATGTGTCATGCACTAGACCAAGACCAACATCCGTAAGTCTAGGTGAAGGCCATGAATGGAAATGTAGACACATGATAGACACAACATTCTTGTCTTCACCTGGGAAGAAAGAATGGAGGATTAGGTAATCATCTAGCATCTGATGTTGTTCGAGGATGTGTAAGGCATCCAAGATAAGAGTAGGCAAGAGGACCGATATTCTTTGAGGGTCGGGAAACCAAGATAAGAAGAGTCCTAGAAGGCCATACTCAGTGAACACCCGGGTGGGTAGGTACCTTGAGAGACAATGATAAAGGTGTCTATAAATCATTGGTCTCACCAACATTGTGCTTTGATATTATGAGATATAGAGTTGTTATTCAAAGCCTTGCTATAAACAATGTTGGTTATGATGATGCTATAACAAATGGGTTACCAATCCAATTCTTCTTATGAGAAATTCTTCAATTGAGAATGACCAAGTACCATTGTAAATACCTCCCTAGTTAAGCTGTAGCGTTGAAGAAAAGTGTAACTAGGTTTGGTATTTGTAAATGTAATTTTGATCTTTGTACTTATTAAGAAAAAAGAAAAATTATTTTTGTAAATTATTCGAATGAGTTTCTTGCTCATTCCATTGGTCTAGGAAAGTTAAAGAATCAAAGTCATGTTAAAGATATCTTCTTGAGAATGAATATGGGTCAACCTAGTGTTAAGTAGCCCTCCAAGACAAGCACCATCCTCCAAAGAAGAATATTTCCAGAAAAATGATGAAGAGATCAGTTAAGTCAATCTCAAAGTATATACAAATGACATGTCGGCTCAATAAAAGAGACACATCAATTCACATTGACATGTCGTTTTATTATGGAGGCATAACACCTGTATATAGGTGGCGAGAGTCACCACAAAAACATAGAATTTCGGATAAGTATCTCTACAACTTCAGAGGTAAAGGAACTCGGATTTCAGATGGGTACGGGACTGTCTATCTTCGCATAAGGCTCAAACTTCGAATGACATCACTATAGCTTCAGATGAGTGCTACAGAAATAGTAACATTCTCGGCATAAGTATGATGATAAGGGTTTCAGTGCAAGAGGGGAACACTTTGTCTCGTCATTCTAGATAGTATCATCTAGGCATAACAATGATGACAAGAATCTCATAGATCCCACATCATTCTACAAAGTCTCGGCATAATTTGGAAAAAAAGGTCCTATAGTAACACTCTTTGCAGTCATGATCATAAGCATATATATGATCTCAATGGAGACTCTGTCACAAGGTTATGATCACAATGAAGGAGTAGTAGTCATGAACTCGGCGAGCTTAGGTGCATACCTTAGGAAGATCTCGGTGGTACAGTTAAGACCTCAATGAAAGTGCAAAGATGTTGTAGTAGTAGTTAAGATCTTTATGGTGACCTCATTGGTGCATAAATGATGATTATCTCAACAGTGACAAAGAAGAGGATTGGTGTCTTGGTCTTATAGTGGCATAGTAAGTTAAGGGTCATGGTCTTGGCATTCGTCAATTGGAATATCTATAAGAAGAATTATGTGTGATTTTCCTCTCCAAGAGGGAGAGGTTTTGGCCTTGGAAGAATGCCAACATCTTTTGTTCTTGTCTCCTTTTTTTGGTAGCTATTTGTTGAAATAAGAAACACACACTCTAATAATGTCAAAGAGAAGATTGTGCTAATAAGAAAAATTAAAATTCCTCAAAAATAGTTATCAAGTCAAGATGAATCTCATTAACTACATGTGCCCTAGATTCTTCAACAAAAAGTTATGTAGATATTATAGCAGCTAACTCTTAAGATAATCTATTTAGCGATGGGTTTGTCGAGAAGTTGGGAGTGTTTATTGTGAGGCTTCACAGGAAAAGGGATGAATACATGAACTAGTTGAAGAAGCAATCTATCCCATAAGCTATCTTTAGCCTCGTGGACGTTAAAATAATTTTCGTTCTTTCTTTATTTCTTTCTCTTGCAATGATTTTTGGATTTATCACTATTAATTTAGGATTGACCAATGCAATTTATAATGTTACATCCTCTTTGGTCCACCTTTGTTAAAAAAAAATTATATAAAAAAAATTCAAGTAATTTAAAAATTATAATTATTTTCTAAATAATAAATTTAAAATTCACTATGATTATTTAATTAATTCTTAATGTTATTTTCAAATTATTTAATTTTCATTTCGATCTTGTTGTAATTTGATCAATTATTTAATTAATTCTAATTTTATTATTTAATTCTCATTGTGACCTTGTTTGAACTTGGTCAATTTCCCGTTTCAATTATTAATTAATTTTTAAATCTATTTTAATAATTATTATTAACCTTATTCCCTGTTGGAGGTGGCAAATGTAGGTAATGTAACATGGGACTTGGGCATTAATAGCCCTCCCATACGACAGTCATGATGCGGAAGTGTGTTGGGTAAGCATAGCTAGGAGGCATGCAAGAGAACATTCTCGATGCAACCAGGGTTATAACAATGATGGTAATGGCATTTGCATGCATTTTCTAGAATTGGGAGATGAGAGTTTGGTCTGTAGGGGGAATTGTCTACTCGAGAATTATGGATGGCCTCACAGGAGAGCCAATATTGTTCCTAAATTAGTGGTGGTTCTCATTCGAGGATGGAGAGGAGAAGCCTCGAGGTGTATAGACCTTTGTTGTAGCGCAAGCTGTAATCTGGGATCCAGGCTCATAGTGCTTTCTAGAATAAGTACTCTTAATGAGCCTGGTTTGTAGAGTAGAAGGCTTCAGCGAGGGGCTTCTCCTTGATGTTGGGCTTCTTGGTGGAGAGGGTGATGGAGCTTTGGCTCCCACTTTTTTCCAGGTAATCAATTTGCATTTGTCTTATGTATAGATTTGTTTATGGAATGTTAAGTTAGTGTGGTCCAATTGTAAGTCAGAGTAGTTGAAAAAGGGGTCCCTTTTTTTTCTGTGGGTGGCCTTGGAAGGCGTCCTCCCTCAGATTATTCTCTAATATTTTTTTGTGGTGGCCCCATAGTGGTGAGTCATGTGCTAATTACATTAAGGGCTTCCAAGGGAAAGAGGACTCTTTGTAGATGGATTGGAGGTTAACTTGAGAGGCACATTCTCATAGAGGTTTGGTGTTTTATCTATGTGGAGGCCCCAATTGGGGTTAACCTGAATATAATTTGTTTCAATTTTAGAGGAGTGGGTATTGAGAAGTATCTGTTTTGTCCAATTTGGGTGTCAGCTATAGAAATTTGTGTTGTCGTTGGGAGAGGAGGTGGGGTCACCTATAGTTACTTGACTGTCTCACAAAGTCAGTGTGGGGAGGCATAATATTTTCCTCTCACGAAGGGGGTGTGCAAGCATGATGGGAGAGTAGACAGTGTTGCTGGGGTTTGGTCGAACATCTTAGGGCTGCAAAGTCATCTACAAGACATATTCATGCAACATAAAAGAGGTAGGCCTCGACATGGTGGAGGCCTTAGGGGGTGAGGAGAAAGGCCTCAAGTGGTTCCACCTGCCGAAGAGGGAGAGTTGGAGCAGCCATTTGGTGCTTTCCCTAGGCGAGTGATTTTCCACCCCCATTTGACTCCCTAGAAGCCCAGGTACGTCAAGTGCAAGCGTGGTTGATCAACAAGCACGTGATCGACACAACAACAAGAACGAATTCATTGGCTTTCTCAATGACATTCAACATAACCAATGGCATATCCTTGACCGCTATGCCTCCCTTCATCGAGGCCAAAAGAGGCTCCAATATTGGATGGACAATTTCGAGGGATGCATGGCAGACATGGAATCACATGTTGATGAAGTATTCCACAGCCCCAATGAGGGTGGTAATGTTGCTCGAAATCCTAATAATGTTAATGAGTAATAATGTGAGTGTTATATATTTTGCTTTTGTCACAGTTTTGGGCATTTTGGGTCATTTATATGTAGTATCATAGTTTGTGTGTTGTTGTTAACGAGGTTCTTTTGTTTGTACTTGATGGCCAACAAATCTGGTAGGAGTGAGGCTTTAGATTTTTTGTAGATGAACACTCCATGTTGTAATCCTTTTAAGAATTATTAGAAATGATTGATTAAAAAAAACTATTAACCTTATTCTTATTAATTCTAATCAATTTATTTTAAAATTTTAATCATTCTTTTTAAATTTCGTAAATATTAATTTGACCTTGACCAAGTTTATTTCTTTCTCTAAAGTTTAACCCAATGAATACTTAGTTTTCTTCTCCTATAAAAAGGCTCTTCAACACTCGTTTACACATGAAGATCTTTGGTCCTGTTGTAGCAATTGCAACACCCTCTAAAATTTTGGCCTGCATCCAATTTTGGAGCCTTCCTTGGGTTTTTCCTTGATGCTTGCAAACACTTGGGCTCATCCCGTGAGCTCGTGTTGAGTCTTTGCACCCTCCTCGCTTGAATGTTCACCAAACATCCTTTAGAATGTTGGTCACAATGTCATGCTTGCAACCATGTTCTAATTATGCACAAAGTCCCTCTTTGTGTGTACGAGTCGTATATGCTATGTAAACATATGTTGCACTCACACACGGAGTTGTATGCATTGTCGTGCAAGTGTCATCACGGTCGTTCAACGATTTATCACAAGTGTCGCACTTGTTGCTCTCACCCGTCGGTCAGTCACATTGAGTGTATGTCATCTTGATGGTTCGAGGTGTCTTGTCATCAAGTCATGTTGAGTGTGTGTTCACAAGGTCATGCATATACAAAGTCACTCGTTCACACAATTAGTCATTTTTATTGAAACTCTGTCAAACATACCACCCTCCAATAGCCAGACCTTTGTTGAGATGCACTGTGCAGTCTCAACTCTCAGTGAGCATGTACTGCTACCTAGAATTACACAAAGCTTAAGGCTGCCTCCCA
Source organism: Pinus taeda (assembly GCA_000404065.3). NCBI lineage: Eukaryota > Viridiplantae > Streptophyta > Pinopsida > Pinales > Pinaceae > Pinus > Pinus taeda. The sequence goes on along the minus strand of APFE031672917.1, from coordinate 64,729 downwards.
GGCAATCTGCACTGCACAATCCTGGAGTCGACCCAACTGACTGTCACCTAGAATTGTGCAGAAGTTTCTCAGCAAGCCATCTCAATCTGTGTTGCATGCAAGCAACACCATCAAGCCTATAGTTGGTCAATCGGAGAGTTTGATCAGGCAGTGACCCCGGGCCTCACTCCCCCAAAAAATTGCATAGAAGCTATCGATCATGCCCGATTCTGCTGACTAAAGAAACTGCATAGGCATGCTAGACAGACACCCATTTCATGTCACTGCACTACACTCAAAAATTGCGTAGTTTCGCCAGTCAATCACCCTGTCAACCGACCTGCTGCTCCTCATGAAAACTGCGCAGTTTTCATGGGAAGTCTCCCAGCTGCCCAGCATCTTGCTCAATCGAGAAACTTTGTAGGAATGTCCTACAAGCCAACCTCCCATCTCTGCGCATATTTTTTCCAACAGCCTCCCACTACCAACCTCCCTAGAGAATCTGTGCATTTTTCACTACCAGTCTCCCCCTGCTGCCCGCACTGTATCCCTGGAAAAATTGCACAGATTTTCCCTCCAGCCAAGCTAGATCCCGCAAATAGTCACTGTTGATCCAGTTTTCCCATCTCAGCCTCCTAGTGACCTCTGCACAATTTTCATGGGCAGTGCCCAGAGCCCGCATCCCAGCTTGAAATGTGCTCTATGCAGTTTCAAAGCCTTGTCCTCTCTCCCAATCACCTGCACCCGAAAGTGAAAGATAATGCATCATCGTAGACCATGAGATTTCTGAATTTGATGTTGTCTCGTCATGAATTATTGCAGATACAGGTACATTGATGAGACATGGCACGACGACGAATGGGATGAACAAGAAGCGCATGTAAGGAGACTTGTTCATGAACGGACAAATACATGAAGCATTCTAAGTACAAGCGAAGAGGAGATATGCACGTGCAACATCAAGTGAACACCAAGACCATCAAAGACTCTACACACCTTTCCATACAGAGGTGAAGCTATGATACACCAAGAGCACATTCATCACTTAGCAGCACTGCAACTCGACATGGACACCACCACCAGCATGAACATACCAGCTATGTCGTGTTGAGTCATGTCATGAGTCATCTCAGCCACATCACTAGTGTGGGCCATAATGTTGTAATCAATGTAATGTAACGTGGAAGTCCAAGAGACCCACATGTAAAGTTCAAGAGTCATGTAAAGTTCAAGAGTTATGTAAGTCAAACGGTCATGAGGGAATTTGAACAGTCACAAGGGCCAGTTTAACCCTTGGCTATATATACCCCTCATTTGTACATGAAAAATACTTTTCACCCTGGCTCCTCCCACATAGCCTTCAGAGTTTGTAGTCTTTTCTTTGAGGAGCGAGCAGTGGCTCCAACGCCCCGCTATTGGGGTTAGTGATGTAATGGTGTACCGATGTGTCTTGTACTGATGTGTCTTGGAACTTTAACTTAATTCAAAAGCCTGATAACAGGCCAACACATTTTCACACATGTATTGTATTTATTTGTAAGGTTATTCTTTGGACACTTGTAATGCATGTTGCTTTAACTTGTATTAAGACAGTTGAACTATTTTGGTTTTTCTAATACATATGCTTACGAAAATGTGACGTATAAGTTGTTAATGTTGTCTCGCCCGTGTGGGCCATCCCGTCGGACACTCAACATAAACATTCCCATAAACTTGTTATAACAACTGTCACACTCGTGTGGAATATTCCGCTCGGTGTTGTATGTGCTATCTATTCATTGTGTGTTTGTGACTGTCGCATCCATGTGGACTACTCCGCTGGAAGTTGTGCATGTCCTGTTGTTTGTGTGTCTCTGACAGAGTTGGGACTATTCCCTTTCGACTTGAGACTCACTTCCACCCTCTCCCTCTATGGTGAAAGAACCTTGACACAAGTAACACTAAGCACTCACCAGGCACGTGAACCTCGTTGTTCGAAGACAAAGCAGACCACTCTCATGTTCTGACAAGCAAGAGCTAATGCAAACCTTTAAGATAATGGCAATCGGGCCATCATACCAGATGAGACTCCTACACCAAACAGTGTGAGGTCTAGTTGGGATTTCATACCGGAGATATGATATGGTTGCCATACTTATGCATGATTTTAGATATTTGTGTAGTGATTTTTATTCTAAAGTTTTGCAAGAAAACTATCCAAAAATAAAGTCCTGGAAAATATCAAATAACATATTTACCATCAGTGACTTCCCACCATAATTTAAGTAAGTATTTGCATAGAAATGGATAAGAATAAGATGTAAATAGATATACTTACCAAGAGTTATTTCTCACTATTATATATGTTTGCCTTAGTACTTATGTAGGAGTAAAATTGTAAATGTATAGACTTAAAATTTATGTAAATCCTTATGTTTGAGTACACAATTAATTTATCCACTTCATATTTTAATTTATTTACCTATTAACCATTATTAGTTTGACATTGTCAATGCCAAATTATAATTTTTTATATAATTTTTCATATATTTTTTCTCAAAACATAATTTTTAACTTAAACAATAGAGACTAAACTACCCTACAACAAAACACTAGGTTATGTTTATAATTTATATAAAAAATTCAAATAGAAATATGCAACCCATGTTTTAGCCATTGCCTCGTGTTCCTAGTGCATCGCTAAGGAAGATGGGCTTCACACATTTTTTCAACAGAAAGTCATGCTTAGCTTATGCAACACCTATTCCCTCGGGTACATTAGCATATCTAATTAGTTATCCCTTTGTGGATGAGCATATATTCTCATAAAGGCATTCAATTGTACACGGTATACATATGGCCGTTGGGTTTGTAGAATTTAAATATAATTAGTCAGAACTATGCTTGTAACTAATTTCAAGGCTTATTAAATTATTTTATAACTATAAAGTAAGGTTTAAAATTCATAGCCAAACATTCTATGATTTTTATGGGAAAAAATTTAATGCCCATTTAGAATTTTAAATTATGTTTTGAGGAAAATTATCACATGGATTTTTCTGGTTATACCTCTTGCCCCCGTATTGCGCTAACCACTCATTAATTTAACCAAAAACTAAAATATTTTTGAGTTTAATAAAATATAATTTTAAACATTATTTTTCTATTTTTTTAATTATTTTATTAGTATTTATTTCTAATTCTATTGGTTTTAGTATTTATTTTTAATATTATTGGTTTTCAAATTAAACATGTTATTGCCTTGGTCTTTGTAACTCATGACAACATGATAAATAGTTGACCTGTACTGCACATTTATTATCACTCCATTATAAACACAAGGACAAGTGATGGTATAAATTATCTCATTAATTACATAGATGCACAGGGATAAGGGATGCACTCATTTATTTATCTCATTAATTACATAGATGTGTACCTATTATTACGCCATAAGGCATTCCATTTGAAATGAACTTCCCTCTGGGCTTAGTTGTCTCCACTATATGCCATTAGATCACGTGTTAGACGATTAAAAATTTCCCTACCGTCGATCCCACGAAGTGAACTTTGAACTGAATCATTGTTTTAGTCCGCTCAACCAACTCACTGAATCCTGGATTTACTCTCCTCAACCAACTTACTCATTAATTGTTCAGTTAGGCTGTTTTATCCCACCCACTGAACTAATTGTCTGCAAACTCTTTAAGTTTCCACTGAACTAAACTGTAAGCCTACTCATTAGGTTTCTGGGGCCTTTCCTTAACTCTCTAGTTCATGGGGAATCTAACCTCGAGGTGATTGTGGGAAACTCCCAAACTCTAGAGATTCGTGAAAGCTCTCGTAAGGGCATATTTTATGGACGAGTACACTTAGAATTGGTGGTGGAAGGGTTGTAACCACTTTACACGAGACAATGAATGGTTAGAATCTGTCATTGACGATCTCGTGAGGTACCGAGCTTAAATTTGACGATGGGTTTCGGGGTGACCAAGAATATTAGCTCCAGGATTTGTATTTCTCTGACATAAATCCAGAGAGTCTACGGGTACACCCTGAATGAATCCCTAAAATCCGCTCACAAATCCCTCAATTTCATGCAAAGCCTTCATGTAATGGTGTAATGGAATTCATTTTGAGGTTTTCTTTTTTGCATAAGGCTTATTAGGCTCGAAACCCTTTCTTTCCATGTAACATCAGTCAAGATTGAATACTGTGTAAATATATATTTTGTTTTTGCGTGTTTAAAAAAAAGTGTAGTTAAATTTTTTATTTTCAAAGGATAGTTTTGGATAGCTCAATTTTTATAGCTGCTCTGTCATATTACGATGCTTGTGAATTTTATGAGAATGGTGGATTATTGTGTTTCTGGATAATGCTCTCAAGAAATTTATTTTTTTGGATACACTAGGGTTTAAGACTGAGTTTTTCAATCAGTTTTTTCCTTTTTCCCAAATTTACCTGTTGTTAAGTAACCCTGATTGTGCCTCTATTCTTCCCTTTCACCCCGATACTTAACACACAACTTGTCTCTTTCTTCAACTTGAATACATACGACGGATTGGAGAGAAGCGCGAAGAAGATAAGACCAGATAGATAAGTATTGTTGTTGTCTTTTGCTCAAAGGAATTCCCATGTTGTCTATTTTGTTGTAGCCATCGAAGCAAAATTCACATCCTCCATTGGACGGTCGCACAACATCTAGCTAACAGTCTCATTTTTATCAATTATAAAGAAAATGCATCAAGCCATGGCTTAAAAAAAAATCTTGGAACCTAACCAGAACTTCCAGAATATTTAAAACAGCAAATATCAGGCAACTGAAATTGCTGAAAAATTCCATGCATAAATTTTTGTCATAGGTGACGTGCGTCCCTTAAAATTTTAGTTCTTGTTATCCGAATCTAATCTTCAGGGTAGTGTTATTAAGTTTGAATTTTTATTTGAGATTTCATGTTCATTTTTCCGTACGACTTTGTTTATGTATCTATGATTTTCTTGGAAACATCGCTTTCTCAATTTTGTGCAACCTTTAATTTACAAAGATTTGGGTGAAATAGTTTAAGAAGTTTCGCACAATTCATACTCTCCTTTAGGTCATAACATTTTGTTTTGAGTTATTCTCTGAAGAGATGCAGCCATGGCCACTAGCGCCGTCAAACAGAAAAGTAATCTCGATGCCATGGTCGCTCCTCTTTTGCAGCACTACTTCCACTTGTTAGCTGAGAACAAAGAACAATGAATATAGAACAATTATTTTCAAAATTAAATGTAACAAAACATGGTTATAACTCAAAAAGGAAAATAGAAAGAAACTCTACAAATATGTGGTTTTAAGTTATTTTGAGTTTGTAAACAAATCCTATTATTTTAGACAAGTTTGAAGTTCGATAAAGATTGAATTTCTAGTGGTTGATTTCTTGCATGTTCATCCTTGATTTCCTTTGTAATTTGTTCATCTTTATTGCATTTCTCTTATGAGAGACCAATGGTTTAAATTTTAGAAGAAACTAGAAATTCATTCCAAACATTTTTTTAAAGATCTATGCAAAAGACAATCAAAATCTCCCAAAGACTAGCAATCTCTTAGCTGTGTGATTTGCACTCACAATGCAATAACACAACAACAATGCAATCGAATCAAAACAGAGGAGACATTGGGTCTCTATCTCAAATCAAGCAAAATGCAATACAGTAACTTAAATTATAATTTTTTTTTAAGGAGTGGTATAACTTAAACTATAATTACCATGTCCAACCTTCAAAACAAAGGATACATTGGGTCTCTATCTCAAATCAAGCAAACTGCAATACAATAGCTTAAATTATAATTTTTTTGAAGGAGTGGTATAACTTAAACTATAATTACCATGTCCAAACTTCCAAAGAGCATTATCGCTTTCTGAAATCTATCAAGGTGTGAAACTATGATATATATATCCAAAATCCAGATGTTAAATCTTGCACATTTATTTATTTTTCAAGTCAATAGGGAAAGACAGCCACTGCTCGTGGAAACATTGTGAAAGGAAGCTTCAATCTCAAGCATATCATAGTTCTCAAATAATAGGTGCATTAGTTTGTATTCCAAATTTAATTTTATACTACTTATTTTCCACGATTTGAGGGGGTTTGTGTGGTAAAATTTATTTCATTTCTCCAATTTCAAGGAACTTACACAAAATTTATTGCTTAAGATAATACAGTTGAATGGACTCGGTCAAAACTTAAAAAATCCTTTTGTATGGCTCAAAAGTTTTCAAGAAGCCATTCAAAGAAAATAAGCATAGTCAATAACAAGAGTTTCATTAGTAATTCAACATACATTTTTTTTAAGGATCCAATCCAATCATATCGATCTGAATGACCAACATTGTAAAAGGAAGCTTCAATCTCAAGCAGATTGTAGTTTTCAAATAATAAATGCATTCGTTTGTATTCCAAATTTAGTACTTTAGGATCCAACCCGATCATATCAATTTGAATGATCAACATGTCAAAGGAAGCTTCAATCTCAAGCAAATTGTAGTTTTCAAATAATAAATGCATTAGTTTGTATTCCAAATTTAATTTTATACTACTTATTTTCCACAGTTTGAGGCGGTTCATGTGTTAAAATTTATTTAATCTCTTCAATTTCAAGGAACTTATGCAGAATTTATTGCTTAAGATAATCCCATTGAATGGTCTCGGTCAAAATTTAAAAAATCCTTTTGTATGGCTCAAAAGGTTTTTAGGAAGCTATTCAAAGAAAATAAGCATAGTGAATAACAAGAGTTTCATTAGTTATTCAATATACAAATTTGAATGTTTCATTAGTTATTCAACATACAAATTTGTATGTTTCATTAGTTATTCAACGTACAAATGTGTATTTTAAGATCCAATATCGATTTGAATGACCAGTAGAAAAACGCCTGCATAGGAAACTGAGACGAAGAAGATCATTTTATAATCAAAACTACGTAACATCTTTTGATGAATTGAAATAATGATATGAATCAGATCCCAATGCCTTACGACGTTCCTTTGCAACATGTGGTGCAAATGCTAGTTTACTATCACTCCAATGTACATACAGGGACAAGTGATGGTATAAATTATCTCATTAATTACATAGATGCACAAGGACAAGGAATGTACTCATTTATTTATCTCATTAATTACATAAATGCGTACCTATTTTATAGGGGGCGGTAGAAAAAAAAAATTATTTTTAAATAAATATGATATCATCAACTCAGATTTTTACTACGCTATAATAAATGTAGCTATCAAAATCAAAATCATGTCCATGAACATGAGAAAAGTTGGGCAATGATATTGACTCAAAAAAATAACTCAAGTAGCTATATAAATATTGATCAAAAAGGGTAAAGATACTAAGTAATGGTGAAATTAAATAATTATTAAGCTCAATCTAGATACGTGCTATGCATAGCTAAAAGATACTACGTAATGGTGAAACCAAATAATTATTAAGCTCAACCTAGATATGTGCTATGTATAGAAGATACTAAGTAATGTTGAAACCAAACAATTATTAATACGTGCAATGCATAAATTTTCCTTGTTTTTATTTTTTCAGATAACAAACAAACAATTGAAAGTGAAGAATGATGCAGGAGCATCCAGCTAAGGGCACCATGACTGGGTGTTTGGTCTCAGCTAAGGAGGAGAGGTTCATCATCATTTGATTTCATTTATGTTTGTTGATTAAAACGGTGTTAGGAACTTGTTTTATTTCATTGTCAGTTAATAGGTATTTAGGGACAGCACAGTTAGGTGAAGGTGGTTACAACCACACTGTTGTTTTTTTTTTCTTTTATTTATTTTACGGCTATTTATTTTTTTTTTTTAAAAACAAACAAAAAGATATATATTATCTATGTATTCCACAGAATGAGAAAACTCAAACAGCAGGATAGTTATCAACTGTATAACTGAATAAACAACTGCAAATAGTTTGCATAACTGTATTGTAACATTACAAACCAAATGTACCACATTGTGGAAGGGGTTCAACATTCCAGCACAGAAGAGTAATACAAAGAGAAACATTTTCATTCTTGAATCCATCTGCCCAATACTTTTTATTTTTATTACTATCATCTGTAACGAAGAGACAAACTGTATATTTTACCAGAAACCCTTCCAGACGAGCAGTGACGAAGTTCCAGAAACCAAGTGACAAGCAAAGGCATAGTTACAAGAATTGAATGACAGGCCGAGATACTATATTTACGGGAGACTGAGCAGGCAATTCCAGTTACATCAACAAAATATAGAAATACAAGAATACGCTACAGCCAAAGCTTTTAATTAAACAAATACAACCACAGAGAAGTACATTCATAAGACAGGTAAACCTGTACCTCGAAATCTCTTTTTCTTTCATATTTAAAAACATTTCAGCGCCAAGACTGGCATAAAGAATATACAAATACAAGTTCTAAAGTCCAGCAAACCCTAAGGCCGAACAAACCCTTCTCTGGGAGAGAAATAGCGAACGAGGGTTAGGGTTCTAACCCTGAAACAATTTCAGTCCATTGAAGAACAAACGAAATCATATACAATTGGGCTTGAAGGCCATTTTGCCATCAACCAAAAGATGAGACAACAGAGACCCAGTTCCTAGTCTATTGACCGACTATAGCAAGGAAAAAATCAACTTGGAAAACCCTCAAACCAAACAAGTTGCAAGAGGGAACGACCCTACCGGTTCGGTTTGAAGGAAGGGTCGAGTATCAGTCCGACTAGAAGCCACAACAACCTACACAGAGACCACAGTAAAGTATTAGCATTGTCATACTAAAGACTAAAAGAATGAACGATTGATAGTGAGGGAGAAGAAAACCCCAAGAGAACTTACCAGTTCGTTATTTAGCACTGGACGAATGAACCCACATTTGGGTCGCGGCATTTGAAAGAAACCCTGCTCACGAGGACCAACGATTGTTAGCTCATAAGAAAATCTGAGGAAATAATCATATAGGCAGCTAGAAATATCATTACAGAAGTTCAGCAGAATGCATAAGAGACAGAAGGAGAAACAATGACCACTTGAAGAGCACTAGACCACCGAGAAGAGCAGAGAAACCCTCGCAATGAAGACAACAACTTAGTGATAGAGCCGAACTAACCAGACAGTCAAGACAATACTGAGCAGAGTTATACCACCTACCCACAGAGAAACGTATAGTTGGGCGTGAACAGAGCATCGAGCTCGAACCATTTTACAGTCCCAACAAAACCAGCGGACAGAGCTCTCAACACTAAATAAAGCAGAATGAAAATGTCGAAGTGAAAAACATGAAGGTTAGGGTTTAGTCCAAGAGCGGGAAGGAAACCCGAGGCTACGACAGTTGTCCTCTGAATGTACAGATTAATCAATACAGCCATCAGTACACCCAAAATATCAGCGCTAACCTTTGATTACCAGACTAATCACGCATTCATTGATTAAATCATTGGTGTTAATCATTATTGTTAGTGTTAAACCATAAGTCACGGGGTGGTCCCATCAAAGAATCAATAGGTATGGTGAAACCACTTCTCACTTGATGAAAACTAGGCCAAAACTAAGTAGAAAATAGAAATTGAGGTACATACAATAAAAGTGAATAGTGAAACATGAAAAACAAGGAACTTGCCCATTTATTTACAAATTAGAGGTGTAGGCACAGTGGCTAAGACAAAATCTATACTTTGAACCTAAAAGGATAATCTTAGCTACTACAACAAGGCAAGGAAAATTTAATTATGTTCACAATTTAAGTGCACTTAAATTTGTAAATATAAACCAAAGTTCACAACAAATAGTAGGATTGATAAGGTATTATTATCATCGTTGGGTACGATTGGATTCTCCACTGCCATAATGCTAAATTACAAATAATAAAATATCTCAATTTACCAATCACTAAAATCTAAATTGAATTTTATGCCTTAACACTAACTTGAATTCAGTACTTGTATTTTAATTTGGCCATATTTTAACTAAGTGACAAGGACTAGCTACTATGTAGCACTTGCTATAATAACATCCTTCTTTTCAGTAATTAAAGGTGGGCTTCAAGTTTCCTTGTTATAATAACATCCTTTCTTTAGCAATTAAAGGTGGGCCTCGAGGGACTTTAATTTAGTATTTTTTTTTAATGAAAATTTTGGGCATTGGATTCAAGGAAGAAAGTCAGTAATATGAAGGCAAGAAAGAAGCTAGGTCATCATCCCAAAGGTTAGATTCAAGTTTCCTTATTATAATAACATCCTCATTTTTAGTAATTAAAGGTGGGCTTCGAGGGAGTTTAATTTCGTATTTTTAAATGAAAATTTTGGGTATTGGAATTAAGGAAGTAAGTCAGTATCCTTATGAGTTTGAAGGCAATAGAGAAGTTAGGTCAAAATCCCTCTTAGCCTAAATACAAGAGAGAAATGTGTTCCAAAGCATCAATATGTCAATTTACGAGACTTGAACCTAGGTGGAGAGGATAACATCTATTCTTCACAACCACCCAAGTTAAACTCAATTAACTTAGAATTATAACTATGTTCTTTTCGTAATATTATATTTGTATAATTAAAGTGTTTAATGATCTTTATGAAGAAAATTCCAATAGAATTCTAAGAGGACATTGCAAAGTATGTCACCTTCATAATTTAAATTTACATATTTTTAACAAAGCTTAGTAGCCTAAAAATCCTCCTTCTTTTTATCATTGAAAAAGGGTTTCATGAGCTACAGGTGTTTGGAGATTCTAGAATAGTTATTAACTAGTTTAATCAACACTCATTATGTCACATGCACACATTGAGGAACATGGATGAGGTTATTTTGATAAAAGCTCATTTTGATCATATTTCCTATCATCATATCTACACGAAAAAGAACACCCCTTCTGACAGTATATCCAAGGAGGCCTCACAGCACGATCATGGTATTTGGATGATAATTGAGCACAAAGGTCCTGATCATTATCAATATTATCATGGACCTTTTGACGACAGGTCACAGCAGGATGCAGTATGGGATTGACTTCACTTGCTCTATATATATTTCCATTTTGGCATATTATATATAGGAATGATAGCAACATATGATTAGATGACAGTTCTAATTATGTAATTTTGAACAATGATCTACATTTTTGTGATTTTTCATTATCATAAGTATGATACAGTATTATAGAGTGATCAATGATCACCATTATGGATATGATTTTAAAGCATCTATAACATGTAATTTTCACTACTATCATAATGGAAATTACGATTTTTCCTTGGGGGGGGGAACTATTTACTACTTTTCATTTAAAAAGTTAAATTGAAATCATAAAAAAGCTCATTTATTTATGGCCATCATATCTTGAGTGAGCCTACCACTAAGTTAATGTCGGATAAATTTAATCCCGTTACCAACTTTGTACAAAAGGCCATATTCTAGATTTGTATCTTAAGGAATAAAACCCTCACACAGTTCCTTGTAGCTAAAAATAAATGGTTCACATATATTTCCAAAACCACTAAGTTAATGTTGGATAGATTCAAGCCCATTACCAACACAGTATGAAAGGCCATATTTTATATTTATATCTTTTGGAATAAAACCCTCAAAGAGTTCCTTATAGCTAAAAATAAATGGTTCACATATATTTCCAAAACCATAGTAGCTAGGAAAACTTTTGTGTCTCTCCAAAATCATAGCAGTTAGGAAAAGTTTTGTGTCTCTCAAAATGATTTTGGGCTAAATATTTATGCAACTTATTTGTAATATATCTAAGCCTCAAAGGCCTCGCCCTAAAAGTCTCTTTGTAAATTATATGAGAAATGCAAAATCCATGGCCTAATTTAAATTTCATAATTTACAATTTCTAAGCCTCCAACACTCAATTGAAAATTTCCAACGCAACACATCGATTTCCTTAATATTATAACAACTTTAAAAATTTACCATCCATGGGCTCATTAGTGAACTTTTTAATTAATTATTTTGGATGTTCAATGAAGACTCTTCCCACTGAGTCTTCACTATAAAACCAACATTTCAAATCCCATATCAAATTTATTAATTTGTTTGGATACTCTCTCCTTGATTAACATGTTAAGGTTTCACCATGGTTGTTGTAGACCCAACCTTCTTATTTAACGCCCTAAAAGAGCATGTTATGGGGTTGTCCTACCCTACCTTTTCTATTGTTGTACCTTTGTACATAATTCTAGGTAAAGGAATTATGCCATAGCATCTAAAATGTTTTGTTTGTTTTGAATTTTTGGATGACCAATGCTTTAAATTGTTTAAACGGGTGCAGTTTCTTAATCACTTATGATGTATTAGAAGGGATGACTCTTCACCTCTAGTAGAATTTAGCTTTTGAAGAGATATTTAAGGTTTAACTTTGAGAAAATATATGATTGGTTAAATCTTCAAACATATTATTTAACTTAGTCATATACAAATGATGCATGTAAAATGATTTTACAGCCAACAAAATATATTTAAAACTTAAGGGAAAGTGACAATTTAAAGATGTAGAGGAGTAAATTAAGACAAATAATCTAATTAACTAATCTTTGTATTTGATAATAACTTCGTAGGTGCTTTCACATAAATTGAAATTCAATGTTATCATACCCAGAATTCCCATTAAATTCAAATATATGCATATTTAAACAAAGTTAAAATATAATAGCATAGAAGTACTCACAGCGACACAAGTTGTTTCAAGATGAATCCATAATCCTTCTATTACTTTCAGCAAATAAATTTAGATGATTACAATTCTACTCAAGAGTCTATCACAATGGTTCAACCCTTTATACTTTGATGTACAAAGTATTTATACAACTTTCCTAAAAAATATCTTGATTTAAATATCGATATTTATTTACAAATATCTAAAAATTGTTTACAAAAATAGATCTACAATCTAGGAAAATAAAACTACTTAGGCCTCTTGGAACTGAATTCGAGGCTTCTGGGGATGATTGGGTTGAAAAGGTTGTTGTTTTGTTGCTCCCAAAAACCTGCATCATGTTGCTAAAAACTTGTCGTTTGCTACTAGAAATTTGTGTCTATTTACTCAAGGAGTTGGCATATCTTTTCCCATCTTTCATCATCTAGAGTGGAATATTTAATTAACTTTATGTATGTATCATCCACTTCAATGTATTTCTGGAAAGTGGGCTTAATTACAAACAGATGTTTGATCTCATGCTTAATCAATAAATCAAAACCTAAACCCTCAATGAAGGCTTTTCCTGTAATATTCCGCTTAATCTTAGCAATTTGGATTTGTCGGTAGCTATAGCATGCAGCCTGCGCTGGTATTCTTCAAGGGGAATGAGACTGTTTGCCATTCCTCTTAAACCTAGAATCCCTTTTTGATGCAAAATATTGAACTTCATGTGAAATTTCTGAATGTTGGCTTCTAGGTTATGACATTTATTTTCTAGTTGTAGAATTAGATTTCTTTTAGTGAGAATCCTTTTCACTTCCAAGATTGTTTTAGTTTTGCCCACTATTTCAAATTCTTCCAGTTCTTCCTTTGTTTTTGAATTCATAATTCTAATTAATGTTGTAGCCTCTCCTGGGTTTTTACCCAAGTCTTTCTTTACTTCGGCAATCACTTCCTTTGATTTTTCCAATAGCTCCTCCTCTTCAAAAAAAATTTAAATAGAAGGCCACAATTTGTCATAAACTCATTAATGTCTAGCCAGATGCTTTCCTTGGCCTATGCAATGGTCTGTCCAATAGCAGACTCATTTTCTAGAGTTTCTATCCTTTGAGTTAGTCTATGAGTTTTCTTAATCTCTTTTAAATAAACATTATCAATTTTTAGCTTCTGCTCTTGGAGATTGTTGAGTTGAGCCTTCAGCTTTTCAATCTCTTGATATTTTATGGACAAATCTCCAATTGCTTTAGGTAAATTAGTTTTTGAGGCTGTGGATCATTTTTCCACTGTTATAGCTGATGCAATAGAAGTCTCTACAATAGGATTTGTTGAAGTCCCTGCAATAGAAGTTGTTGCTATAGGAATAGTTGCTACCACATCTGCTTTTTGTTCTTATTCTTTCAAAAGACTTTCTAGTTCAGTCTCCATCCTCTGAATCTGCAAATTTTGTTCAACAATAATTTTGAACATGTTTTCCTTTGCCTTTTCTAACTCAGTGGCTTCTTTGGTCTGGGGATCTTTAGTAGTAGGGAGTTTCAATTACAATGCTTGAATATCAACATTTTTCCTCTTAATCATTTCCTCAACGGCTTTAACATTATTGGGATCATGTCTGAGTTTAATTACCAGATCTTATAAATATTTTATTTTAGTATCTTTAGAAAGTGATGACATCCTTTCTAGCTTTAACTGTGATTGAACATTATTCACTAAAACCTACAACTAGATGTTGCCATGGTTGAATGTGTCAAGGTGGAGTAAATCATTTCTCAAGCTTGTTTGTACAGATCAATTTGGTTAATATGATGGATTTGTTTAGTGTCAAAGGCAAAAATAGATTCTTTGTAATCTACTGCAATTTTTGGAAAAGGAACTTTAGGCTCTAAAAATGTCATCTAAAATTGTCCCTTTTTAGTATCTAACGCTGAGAGAAGCATGTGCTGGGAAGCTGAAGTTTGCTTCTAGAATTCTGAATAAGTAGTGGCCTTGAGTGCCTCATTTTTCTTCTTAATTCCCTCTACCTAGCAAAGATACTTTGTTCTGTAGTGGTCTAGGCTAGCTCTCCTGTCTAAACGAATTCGAATCAATCCTGAGTGACTGAAGATAAAAGAGAGCTTGAGAAAATTTCTTCAACTCTTAGGAATGTTGCAACATAAGGACCTGATAAAATTAATGTGGTTTGTTCATGTGAACTCTCTTCTTAAGATGGCTCTTCAAGAGGGTTATTTTTCTTCTTTTTATACATTATGAATTCTGACTGTTGAATTTTTTAAACAGAGTCATACTTAGCTTATACAACACCTATTCCCTCTGGTATATTAGCATATCTAATTATTTATCCCTTTGTGGATGAGCATATATTCTCATAAAGGCATTCAATTGTACATGGTATACCTATGGCTGTTGGGTTTGTAGAATTTAAATATGATGAGTCGCAACTATGCTTGTAACTAATTTCAAGGCATATTGAATTATTTTATAACTATAAAGTACGGTTTAAAAGTCATAACCAAACATTCTATGATTTTTATGGGAAAAAATTTAATGCCCATTTGGAATTTTAAATGACGTTTCAGGAAAATTATTGCATAGATTTTTCTGGTTATACCTCTTGCCCCGTATTGCGTTGACCACTCATTAATTTAATCAAAAGCTAAAATATTTTTGAGCTTAATAAAATATAAATTTAAACATTATTTTTCTATTTTTTTAAATTAATTTATTATTATTTATTTCTAATTCTATTTGTTTTAGTATTTATTTTTAATTTTATTAGTTTTCAAATTAAACATGTTATTGCCTTGGTCTTTGTAACTCGTGACAACATGATAAATAGTTGACGTGTACTGCACATTTTCTATCACTCCATTGTACACACATGGACAAGTGATGGTATAAATTATCTCATTAATTACACATGCACAGGGACAAGGGATGCACTCATTTATTTATCTCATTAATTACATAGATGCATACCTATTATTTATTATCACTCCACTGTACACACAGGGACAACTGATGGTATAAATTATCTCATTAATTACACAGATGCATGGGGACAAGGGATGCACTCATTTATTTATTTCATTAATTACATGGATGCGTACGTATTTTATAGGGGGGCAGTAGAATTTTTTTTTTCAACAAATATGATATCATCAGCTCAGATTTTTACTACGCTATCATAATTGTAGCTATCAAAATCAAAATCATGTCCATGAACATGAGAAAAGTTGGGCAATGATATTGACTCAAAAAAATAACTCAAGTAGCTATATAAATATTGATCAAGAAGGGTAAAGATACTAAGTAATGGTGAAATTAAATAATTATTAATCTCAATCTAGATACGTGTTATGCATTGCTAAAAGATACTACGTAATGGTGAAACCAAATAATTACTATGCTCAACCTATATATGTGCTATGTATAGAAGATATTATGTAATGGTGAAACTAAACAATTATTAATACGTGCAATGCATAACTTTTCCATATTTTTATTTTTTCAAATAACAAACAAACACTTGGAAGTGAAGAATCAATAGGTAGGGTGAAACCACTTCTCCAAGGATAAAAACTAGGCCAAAACTAAGCAGAAAATAGAAATTTAGGTACATGCACTAAAAGCGAAAAGAACATGAAAAACAAGGAACGTGCCCACTTATTTATAAATTAGAGATATAGGCACAGTGGCTAAGACAAAAACTATACTTTGAACCTAAAAGGATAATCTTAGCTTGTTGGGCCCCTATAATACTAGTGATTACCACATTAGTATTGTAGTTGTACCCCTTATTAATATTGTTGTGCCCCTATTGTCCCCATATTGTTATTACTGTGCCCCATAGAATCCCTCTATTGTTATTTTTGTGGCTTTATATTATTATTGTTAGGTCGGCTGGATTATATTGTGACTCCTTAGACTCCTATATATAGAAAGGAGGTTTTGTCATTTGTATCATCCAAGAATTGTTCATTTATGTAATGTAAAGGAGGTTGCCCCCTCGAAGAGGCTGAATTCTAAGTCGTTGATCTATCTTTTTTTTGAGCTGGTTTCATAACATTTGGTATCAGAGCTTTGGATTCTAGGGTTTCGCTGCTCCAAACAGGTCATCGTGGAATTTTCGCTATAACTTTTTTTCTGTGAGGTTTCAGAAGTTGCAAAAAAACCCATGTGAGAAGAAATCGCTCTGAATCTTGGGTCCAAATTTCAGAGCTTCATGTGATATTTACGGAGATATGATCTGAGGAAGTTGGTCTTTTTGCAGACTCCTGAATTACATTCCAAACAGGTGACTTGGGGAAAATCGTCATAACTTTCTCTCTAGGGATCGGATTGAAATTTCGTAAGAAGTTACAGAAAGAGGACGGACAATAGTGTTTTGTATGAATTTTTCAGATCCAAAGGTCGAAACAGTGACTCGTGGCACGTCGTACAAGTTCGCTCTACTGAACTAGTCTATAATCAAGTCGCTGTGGGAGATTTCGCATAACGCTTCCTTGGAGAAACCAATTTGGGTCAGACTTGTGGCATTGGAAAGAGGACACAGAGGGATACTACAGGTCGTAGTTTCAAAACTTAAAGATCTGAAAGTACAAAGTTACCATTATTTCAAGATCGAGCTCCTAAAATCAAGAAAAAGCAAGATGAGGAAGTTTGATGGCAAGGATCCGGTAAATTTGATACGTCAGATGGAGCAATATTTTGATCTACATGGTGTACCAATGTTACAGAAGGTATGTATTGCATCTTCATATTTAGAACCAGATCAATTTTTATGGTATAAAGGGCTTTGTTCTCGTAAACGACTTGTTACGTGGTCAATTCTCACAGAGGAAATGATAGCACATTATGAGGATACAAAGAGCAACACCTTTTTTAGAGAAACACCACAACAATTGGAAAGAGTAAAAGGGCTTTGTGACATACTAGAAAGTAAAATTATGGCAACAATGAATTCTACCCCTCACAGCTATGAAGATGGAAGTGTTTTTTCTCCTAGCCTTCCACAACCTACAAGGGTTACACCACAACAATTGGAAGAAAAAAGAGAAAAAGGGCTTTGTTACAATTGTGATAGCAAATGCACTAAAGGTCATAAGTGTGTTGAGAAGAAATTATTTTACATAAAGTATGAAGAGGAGGAAGAAAAGGATCAAGAAACATCAAAAGAAGAGGATATACGCCAGGATCCAACCCGAGAGATAGAAGAAATGAATCAGACCATATCTTGTAAAGCATTGGCAGGAATTACCACTCCTCAAACTATCGAGATAGAA
>APFE031672917.1:1237-43042 GCA_000404065.3 Pinus taeda | reverse complement strand
TATCACCAAAGTATTATGGTCCGTACAAGGTGTTGCAAAAGATTGGTACTATGGCATACAAATTGGAGCTTCCTGCAAATTCTCAATTGCACCTCGTTTTCCATGTTTCATGTTTAAAGAAGGTTATAGGTGATAAGCTCCCAGTTCAAACAATATTTCCAGAACTTGACAAGGAAGGAAAAATTATATTGGAACCAGAAGAAGTCACAGAAACAAGAACTCAGAAGCTACGAAATCGATCAATTTCAGAGTATCTTATCAAGTGGAAGAACTTATCTGCTGAAGATTCCACATGGGAGGATGAGAATTTTATACAGAAGCATCCAGGAACTACTCAAGCATTGAGGACACACCTTTTTTGAAGGATTTGGGGATCTTGGTCCCTATAAATAGTGATACCTTTTACTATTGTAATGTACCCCTTATTAATATTGTTGTGCCCCTATTGTCCCCATATTGTTATTACTGTGCCCCATAGAATCCCTCTATTGTTATTTTTGTGGCTTTATATTATTATTGTTAGGTCGTCAGCTGGGTTATATTGTGACTCCTTAGACCCCTATATATAGAAAGGAGGTTTTGACATTTGAATCATCCAAGAATTGTTCATTTGTAATGTAAAGGAGGTTGCCCCCTCGAAGAGGCTGAATTTTAAGGCGTTGATCTATCTTTTCTATCTTTTTCTTGAGCTGGTTTCATAACATAGCTACTACAACAAGGTAAGGAAAATTTATTTAGGTTTACAATTTAACTGCACTTAAATTTGTAAATATAAACCAAATTTCACAACAAATAGTAGGATTGATAAGGTATTATTATCATCGTTGGATATGATTGGATTCTCCATTATCATAAAGCCAAATTACAAATAATAAAATATCTCAATTTACCAATCATCAAAATCTAAATTGAATTCTACGCCTTAACACTAACTTGAATTCAATACTTTTATTTTAATTTAGCCATATTTAAACTAAGCGACAGGGACTAGCTACTATGTAGCACTTGTTATAATAGCATCCTTGTTTTAAGTAATTAAAGGTCAGCTTCAAGTTTCCTTGTTACAATAACATCCTCATTTTTAGTAATTAAAGTGGGCTTCGAGGGACTTTAATTTAGTATTTTTTAATGAAAATTTTGGGCATTGGATTCAAGGAAGAAAGTCAGTAATATGAAGGCAAGAGAGAAGTTAGGTCATCATCCCAAAGGTGGGCTTCAAGTTTCCTTATTATAATAACATCCTTGTTTTTAGTAATTAAAGGTGGGCTTCAATGGAGTTTAATTTCATATTTTCAAATGAAAATTTTGGGTATTGGAATTAAGGAAGAAAGTCAGTATCCTTATGAGTGTGAAGGTAATAGAGAAGTTAGGTCAACATCCCTCTTAGCCTAAAGACAAGAGAGAAATGTATTACAAAGCATCAATATGTCAATTTACAAGACTTGAACCTAGGTGGAGAGGATAACATCTATTCTTCACAACCAACCAAGTTAAACTCAATTAACTTAGAATTATAAATATGTTCTTTCAATAATATTATATTTGTATAGTTAAAGTGTTTAATGATCTTTATGAAGAAAATTCCAATATAATTCTAAGAGGACATTTCAAAGTATGTCACCTTCATAATTTAAATTTACATATTTTTAACAAAGATTGGTAGCCTAAAAATCCTCCTTCTCTTTATCATTGAAAAAGGGTTTCGTCAACTACAGGTGTTTGGAGATTCTAGAATAGTTATTAACTGGTTTAATCAACACTCGTTATGTCACGTGCACACATTGAGGACAATGTTGGATGAGGTTATTTTGATAAAAGCTCAATTTGATCATATTTCCTATCACCATATCTAAACGGAAAGGAACATACTTTCCGATAGTATATCCAAGGAGGCCTCACAGCACGATCGTGGTATTTGGATGATAACTGAGCACAATGGTCGTGATCATTATCAATATTATCATGGACCTTTTGACGACAAGTCACAGCAAGATGTAGTACGAGATTGACTTCACTTGTTATATATATTGTCATTTTGGCATATTATATATATATATATATTATATATATATATATATATATTATATTATATATATATATATAGGAATCATAGCAACATATGATTAGATGACAGTTCTAATTATGTAATTTTGAATAATGATCTACATTTTTGTGATTTTTCATTATCATAAGTATGATACAGTATTATAGAGTGATCAATGATCACCATTATGGATATGCTTTTAAAGCATCTATAACATGTAATTTTCACTATTATCATAATGGAAATTATGATTTTTCCTTGGGGGAAAAACTATTTACTACTTTTCATTTAAAAAGTTAAATTGAAATCATAAAAAAACTCACTTATTTATGGCCAGCATATCTTGAGTGAGGCCAACCACTAAGTTAATGTTGGATAAATTTAATCCCATTACCAACTTTGTACGAAAGGCCATATTCTAGATTTGTATCTTAAGGAATAAAACCCTCACGGAGTTCATTGTAGCTAAAAATAGATGGTTCACGTATATTTCCAAAACCACTAAGTTAATGTTGGATAGATTCAAGCCCATTACCAACACAGTATGAAAGGCCATATTTTATATTTATATCTTTCTGAATAAAACCCTCAAATAGTTCCTTCTAGCTAAAAATAAATGGTTCACATATATTTCCAATACCATAGTAGCTAGGAAAACTTTTGTGTCTCTCCAAAATCATAGTAGTTAGGAAAAGTTTTGTGTCTCTCAAAATGATTTTGGGCTAAAGATTTATGTAATTTTTATTTGTAATATATCTGAGCCTCAAAGGCCTCGCCCTAAAAGTCTCTTTGTAAATTATATGAGAAATGAAAAATCCATGGCCTAATTTAAATTTCATAATTTACAATTTCTAAGCCTCCAACACTCAACTGAAAATTTCCAACCCAACACATCGATTTCCTTAATATTATAACAACTTTAAAATTTTACAATCCATGGGCTCATTAGTGAACATTTTAATTAATTATTTTGGATGTTCAATGAAGGCTCTTCCCACTGAGTCTTCACTATAAAACTAACATTTCAAATCCCATACCAAATTTATTAATTTGTTTGGATACTCTCTCCTTGATTAACATGTTAAGGAATCTTTCACCATGGTTATTGTAGACCCAACCTTCTTATTTAACGCCCTAAAAGAGTATGTTAAAGGGTTGTCATCCCCTACCTTTTCTATTGTTGTACCTCTGTAGATAATTCTAGGTTAAGGAATTATGTCAGAGCATCTAAAATGTTTTGTTTATTTTGAGTTTTTGGATGACCAATGCTCTAAATTGTTTAAACAGGTGCAATTTCTTCATTACTTATGATGTATTAGAAGGGATGACTCTTCACCTCTAGTAGAATTTAGTTTTTTCTCATAAACTGAAATTCAATGTTATCATACCCAGAATTCCCATTAAATTCAAATATATGCAGAGTTAAACAAAGTGAAAATATAATAGCATAGAAGTACTCACAGCGACACAAGTTGTTTCAAGATGAATCCATAATCCTTCTATTACTTTCAGCAAATAATTTCAGATCATTACAAGTCTACTCAAGAGTCTATCGCAATGGTTAAACCCTTTTTACTTCGATGTACAAAGTATTTATACAACTTTCCTAAAAAATATCTTGATTTAAATATCGATATTTATTTTCAAATATCTAAAAATTGTTTACAAAAATAGATCTACAATCTAGGAAAATAAAACTACTTAGGCCTCTTGGCACTGAATTCGAGGCTTCTAGCAATGACTAGGCTGAAAAGGTTGTTGTTTTGTTGCTCCCAAAAACCTGCATCCTGTTGCTAAAAACTTGTTGTTTGTTGCTAGAAATTTGTGTCTATTTACTCAAGGAGTTGGCATATATTTTCCCATCTTTCATCATCTAGAGTGGAATATTTAATTAACTTTATGTATGTATCATCCACTTTAATTAACATATGTTTGATCACATGCTTAATCAATAAATAAAAAATTAAACCCTCAATGAAGGCTTTTCCTGTAATATTCCCCTTAATCTTAGCAATTTGGATTTGTCTGTAGCTATAGCATGCAACCTGTGCTGGTACTCTTCAAGAGGAATGAGACTGTCTTCCATTCCTCTTAAACCTAGAATCCCTTCTTGATGTAGAATATTGAACTTCTTGTGATTTATGAATGTTGGCTTCTAGGTTATGACATTTATTTTCCAGTTGTAGAATTAGATTTATTTTAGTGAGAATCCTTATCACTTCTAAGATTGTTTTAGTTTTTTCCTCTATTTCAAATTCTTCCAATTCTTCCCTTGCTTTTGAATTTACAATTCTAATTAATGTTGTAGCCTCTCCTGGTTTTTTACCCAAGTCTCTCTTTACTTCGGAAATCACTTCCTTTGATTTTTCCAATAGCTCCTCTTGTTCAAAAATAATTTCAATAGAAGACAACAAATTTGTCATAGACACATTAATGTCTGGCTAGATGCTTTCCTTGGCCTGTGCAATGGCCTGAGCAATAGCGGACTCATTTTCTAGAGTTTCTATCCTTTGAGTTAGTCTATGAGTTTTCTAAAGCTCTACTAAATAAACACTATCAATTTTTAGCTTCTTCTCTTGCAGATTGTTGAGTTGAGCCTTCAGCTTTTCAATCTCTTAATATTTTATGGACAAATCTCCCATTTCTTTAGCTAAATCAGTTGTTGAGTCTGTGGATTGTTTTTCCACTACTATAGTTGATGCAATAGAATTCCCTACAATAGGATTTGTTGAAGTACCTGCAATTGAAGATGTTGTTATAGGAATAGTTGCTGCCACATCTTCTTTTTGTTCTTTTTCTTTCAAAATACTTTCTACTTCAGTCTCCATCCTCTAAATCTGTAAATTTTGTTCAATAATAATTTTGAACATGTTTTCCTTTTCCTTTTCTAATTCACTGGCTTCTTTGTTCTAGGGATCTTCAGTAGTAGGGAGTTTCAACTATTTTTTCAATGCTTGAATATCAACTTTTTTCCTCTTAATCATTTCCTTGGTGGCTTTAACATTACTAGGATCATATCCCAGTTTAATTACTAGATCTTCTAAAGATTTTATTTTAGTATCTTTGGTAAGTGATGACATCTTTTCTAGCTTTAACTGGGATTGAACATTATTCACTAAAACCTACAACTAGATGTTGCCATGGTTGAACTCGTCAAGGTGGAGTAAATCATTTCTCCAGCTTGTTTGTGCATATCAATTTGGTCAATAAGATGGATCTGTTTAGTGTCAAAGGCAAAAATATATTCTTTGTAATCTACTGCAGTTTTTGTAAAAGGAAATTTAGGCTCTAAAAGTGCCATCTGAAACTGTCCCTTTTTAGTATCTATGTTGAGAGAAGCATGTGCTGGGAAGCTGAAGTTTGCTTCTAGAATTCTGAATAAGTAGTGGCCTTGAGTGCCTCATTTTTCTTCTTAATTTCCCTCTACCTAGCAAAGATACTTTGTTATTTAGTGGTCTGGGCTAGCTCTCCTATCTAAACTTATTCTAATGGATCCTGAGTGACTGAAGATACAGGAGAGCTTGAGAAAAATTCTTCAACTCTTTAGAATGTTGCAGCATAAGGACCGGATAAAATTAATGTGGTTTGTTCCTGTGAACTCTCTTCTTGAGATGGCTCTTCAAGAGGGTTATTTTTCATCTTTTTATACATTATAAAATCTGACTGTTGAATTTCTGAAACAAGAGAGGAAATACTTTCCCTTGTCCTTTTAGCATGTTTTTCCTGTGGTGTTGGAGTATGTGCTGATGTAGAAATAAAAAATTGCTCCTCTGCTTCCTGCAATGTGTTCTCCTGCCATTCCTCTTGGTTCATGTATTGTTCAATCTCTAGTCTAGGAGTGTGTGCATAAGGAGTAGGTTTCTGTTCTACCCTTAGATTAGAAATAATCTCTAAGGGATCATAAGACCAGGTAAAACTTAGTTTAAATTTAATTTGTTTCAAAAGGGTGTATGCTTCTTTTCTTGTTGCTCCAGTATTACAAATAAAGGGTCCAATCTAAGCTTTTAATTTAAACGGATATTTCTTCTTAGCTAACACAAATTGCAGCTCATCAGTGTTCATCATCTACCTAATATATTGAAGTGAAAAAATCCTAATTGGTACAAACTTAGGTAGTTTATATGGAGGAAGATCACATCCATATACTCTGATCTTTGTGTAGTTTTGGGACAAGTACCAATCTGCAGCCTTTGTTTGCTCGCTGAGATGGATAATTCTCTTAATTTCAGGGGAAATCCTAAGAACATCATCATTGTTAAGCAAGCATGATACCATGTATAAAAACTGATTGGTGTAATCACTGAAGGAAAATTCATGGTATTCTTCCTTACCAAGGAAGTCCAATGAATCATAGATTGAGGATTACTCTGCTCATCTAATTATGTAATTGAAACTGGAATTTATCTACCTAATGGAATAGAAAAAGATATACAAGAACTAACTGATAGTTGAAAGATCCTTCTGTTGAAAACTTTAAGAACTCATCATGCATTTCTTTTTATATCCTTTTTCATTTTTTTATTTTTATTTTTCTATATTTATATATATATATATTATATATATTATATATATATTTATATATTATATATATATTATATATATATATATTCATTTTTGTAGCAAGTAAATGTAAAATACAGGGTAAGTTACAACATCTACCCTAAAATTCCATTTCAGAAGTTCTATTATAGCCGTACATCAAATACAACCATGACATTAAAATCTAACCATGAGTTTTATGCTCAATAAATCCATTATATTGTGAACTCAACCACAAACATTTATCACATCAATCAAACTATAATTTTTGTTGGCAATTATAGAAAATTACAGAACCATAATCATCAATTTCATTTCATACAATAAAATTTGCAAGCAAAATTATTTTTCCAAAAGCACTTATCTGATTTATTCTAAAAATTACCTACAAGTGATGAAGAATGAGCCATTTCCCCCCAACCATAGGCTTAGTTGTTTATTCAATTCTTTTTTCAATCGGCCACCCTCTAGCCAAACCATGAAGCCATGAAGGGAATCTCTAACTTGGTGAACAAAGGGTGGGATTCATGAAATCCATTCTCCTTCATCAACATAAAATCAAAAAGCTCCCTTATAACCCCATGAGCCAAGATTATGCACATAGATACGTGTGGTTTATTAGTTGGCTTCAACAACACAAGGGAGTCCCTTCTATATTCCAATAGTCCCTTAGCGATCTCTCCTCTTAATGCCTTCGTTCCTTGCCCAACAAGCACCCAAAGACACAACTATGTTTTGTAACTCATGTTTTAGGCACTTATGATCAATTTTCGTAATCCAAAAATGGATCAATTGATATATCATTGTGTTTCCATCGACTAACAACATTTCTAGCACTCATTTTCATCTAGGTTTGGTCCTCATGCCTGTTCATGTGTAACTCACACTCTCCACACATGAGAACACTTCATTCTTTGTTCTTCTTTGATAGTCTGTGATACTTTGCCTATACCTTCATCAAATAGTTGGGTAAAAACCCCAAATATCTCCCATAGTTGTGGGAGTTAGTAGTTCAACTACTAATTTCCCCCATTAACCGTTTTGTTGGGAAATTGGAGTTTTAGTATGCAACTCAGTAAAATAATTCTTGGCATGGGTTAATTTCCATAGATAAGAATTGCCACCATATCCTCTTTACCAACTTCCCCTTATGAAGCTTCACGATCTATATTAGGCTCTCCCCATTCATCAATTATTGGGCATTTTAATAAATATAATATAATTGTTTCAGGTGTTTATCCATTCTGTATATACATTCCCATATAAGAAACATTAAAGTAATTTAATTCCAATATTAGCGGGGAAATAAAATGATGGTGTTATGTAACTTGCATCGATGTAGTGGAGTGTGTAATTATTTCCAAATAGTAGTAGGGAATATATGTTGAGTATTAAGCAAGGAATACCTTTTGAGCAGTGGCAAGGAATAAATTCATGTTACTAGTAGACAATAAATGCTAGGTAGTATCCTCGAGGGTCAGCTCAATGGGTCTAGGTATCGTTGCTAAAGCACCTTTCCATTGGGAGGTCACGGGGTCAATTCTCCTTGATGCCCTCGAGGTTAGGCTCTGATTAGCTTGTCCAGCGGGATGTCATCCCTTCATGTAGATCTGCCCATATTTTCCTCAAAGAAAGAAAATGAATGTTATGTAGCAACAATTGGCAATTAATTGTTGGTGGTTTTCAACAAATAGAATCAAAAAATCATAAATGGTTTATAATTTTGTTAGTGGCCTATTTATTGACTGTTAGGATTAGATGAGATCAAAGTGTGATATTTAATTTACTATTATGTGACTCATATTTCCCGATGATCCTAATGTTGTCATTGAACACTCTTGTTGAGAGCACAAAGACTATAATGTATATAACCATCTAGTTGTTGAGTAGTACAATGAGTGTACTTTATAGTGTGGGGTTTTTTTTTTATCTCCAAGAAGGATTTTCCTCGAGAAATCATTATCTAATGGTTGTATGTTGATGTGTTGTGTATTACTACAACTATGTTTATTTAATTTATGCACATTCTTCTCTAATTTATTTATGTAGGAAGCATATTTTGCACTTCTATTTCTTTTCTTTTGGAATCAAAGCTTGATCACCTCAGATTCAAGGTGTTAGGGACAAGGTTTTATGATCTCATTTTGGTTCGAGTGGTAGATTGCATATAATTAAATATTGTTCTGGGGAAATAGAAAGCGCGTCTAAGTTAGAAATAGAAAAATTCAATGGCACCAACTTTGAGTTATGGGATCTCAAGATGGAGGATCTTCTCACATATTGAAATCTATGGATTATAGTATTTAGAACCAACATATTCATATGAAAGATGAAGATTGGATGGTGTTGGAGAGAAATATGAGAAGTGTTATTAGGATTTGTTTAGAAAATTAGGTATTATTGAATGTTTTTGAATAAAAACTAGAACAAGTCTTTGGAAGAAGTTGGTGGATTTATACCAACCTAAATCCTCAATTAATAAACATTTTATATGGAAAAATTTGTTTGGATTGAAAATGGGTGATGGTGATTGTGTAGTCAAGCACTTGAAAGCAGTTAATAATATAGTGACCTAGTTGACCTCTATTGGAGTGAAAATGGATGAGGAGGATTATTGTATGACCCTTTTGTGTTCTTTATCATATTCAAGGGACAACCTGGTAATGGGCATTGGAAGTATTGTAAATGCATTGACGCTTAATGAGGTTGTGGCCACTTAATCTCAATACAGGTGATGCATAAAGCTTTTGAATACATCAATGAGGCCTTGGATGTTCATGGAAGAATGTAGGAGAAAAGAAAGAAGAGAAAAAAGGGTAGATCAAAATCCCATTGGAGACACAAGTTTCTAAGAAAGTCCAAGGGAAAATGTTTGAATTGTGGTAGGGTCAAGCACTTTAGAAGAAACTACAAGAAAGATAAAAGGAAAAATTAGAAGGAAAATATTGATTCTAATGCTGAGTCTAAAAAATATTCTCAAGAGGATTGTGGAGATGCCTTTATTACAACTTTGGCAAGTGATGCATGCTAAAATGCATGGTTGATAAACTCTAGAGCTTCCTTTCATTTGACTTTCCATTGGCACTGGTTTTCAACGTATGAGAAATATGATGGTGGGATGGTATACCCTAGCAATGAATCTCTTCTCAACATTGTTGGTCATGGTAAATACTTGATTAGATTCCCTAATGTCATAGTAAAGGGGATCAATTGAATTTTGCACATTATCGGTTTGGCACAAAACCTATTATCAATAAACAAACTTAATAATGGAGGTTTGTAGGGTATTTTCTCTAACAACAGTTGTAATATGGTTCAAGGATCCATGATGCTTTCTAATGGTGTTCAAATGGGAACTTTGTTCTAGCTTGATGCATGCACCATTTAGTGCAATAGTTCTTCAAATTCTACAAGTGTAATTTACAAATGCATAATTAGAGCCTACATCTACTTTTGATACTCATGCTTTTTGGGTACCTAAAAAGGCTCTTGCTTTATAAAGCAAGTTACCAATAGATAAGACAATACTTTGTCACCAAAAAATGGGTCATATAGGTGAGAAGTTCCTATCGGCCTTTAAAAACAAAAATCTTGTTGATGGATTCAATGATTGCTTTCTTGAATTTGATTATTGTGAGCATTGCGTATATGGAAAACAAAAACATGTTCAATTTTATTCTATTTCTCATCAATCTTCTAGGTTGGTGGATTTAATTCATTCTAATGCATTTGGTTAAGCTAAAGTTCATTCAGTTTCTAAGGATTTGAATATAGGTCATTCATTAATGATTATTCTAGAAGGACATGGGTATTTTTTATTATAACTAAATTTAAGGTTTTTAGTTGGTTCAAGGAGTTTAAAGCTCTCTTGGAAAGTCAACCTAGTAGGAAGATTAATGTGTTGAGAATTTATAATTGTGGTGAATTATGTTCTACATAGTTTTATAAGTTTTCTAAGGAGATTAGGATTAAAATACATAAGAAAACCACATATACCCCTCAACATAATGGGGTTGTGGAATGAATAAACATAATGTTCATGGAGAGATCTAGGAGTATGCAAGTGAAGCTACATTAGAGAAGAAGTTTTGGGCAGAAGTGATTGCTACCACATCTTACTTGATTAACAAGTTTCCCACATCAATGCTTGTGGATAAGACCCTCTGTGGACATCTTTTGACATCTTGATGTTTTTGGTTGTGAGACATACATTGTTAAGCACTATTGAACAATCTAATATTATCATTGGTACAACTCTCCTAATTTTCTTTCTCAAACTTTGTTATTGTCCACGATTTCTTCTTTACTCAATGTCAATACTTAAACTGATTGTGTCATGGACCAATGTTGTAACCACCCATCCTCAAATGTTAGTATTAGAAATAGTTGAATGCAAAGCATGTTACAAGATAAAGACCTACAAGTAGAGGCAACCACAAAAGCAAAGATAGACATTTTCATTGTTTGCCAAGAAGTAGAATCCTTGGTGTGACAAAGAGATGATAGCGTTGTTAATCCAACATCTGTAGAAAAATGAGCAATGAAGATATGACAACTCTATTAATTCAACATCAGTAGCAAAACGAGCAAATTAATGATGAAGATGATGAATGTCATAAACATGAATTTTCAGCCTATTTGCATTGCCAATTATGGCTAAACAAAAGAAACATTGTGAAAAATCTTGTTTTGAGGAGTGTTTATCATTCGACCTCCATTAATGAAAAAAAAATTAAAATTAAAAAAATAATAATAATAAAAAATTGAGCATGCGGTATACAAAAACAGTCGATGGGGTGAAGCGTATGAGCCATCTACCCATGAATGGATAGTAACACCAAATACCAAGCCTCATGGTTATCAAGAAATATATGATTGAAATTGGTTTGATAGTCTTGATTAAATTCTTTTGTATCCATCACAACTTGTTATTTGAGTTGATGTGTGGTTTGATGGTCTTCATATGACATCAAACCACTAATACACATCAAACATCCAATCAATGATAAATTAACACTAAAAAACACCTTATGATATAACTAACAAAAAAAAGTGATCACTTATTTTTTAATGACGAATTTTATACATTAATTTTTTTATATTAAATATATATTTTATATTTTAATTCTAACTTTTGAAATATATAATTACTTTTTAATAATAATTATCTATCATTATACATTATTTAATAATAAAATTACACAATATTCAATAATTTGATTTTTCACATTACAAAAATAATGTTAAAAAAATAAAAACTAAATTACATTAAATAAACTTAAAATAAATAAATCACCACAAAAAGCCATTGTGTAGCCTACTTAAAAGAGAAATCTCTTATATATATAGAAACAAATCTGCACGAAATTCATTATGCATTCAGGTTTAGAACCTCTTTATATTTATGATAAACCCCGTATTCATACAATTTTTTAACTCTCCTTTAAAAATCCAAAAACTATTGCAATGAGTTCATCTTTGACCTTAGACGGGTTTTATTTTACTTCTATATATTTTTATTTTATCTTAATTTCTAAAGTATAGTTGGTGATTTTCTATTAAAATTTAAAAATATGTATTTGTTTAAAATATTATTGATTTTAACAA
This sequence comes from Pinus taeda, assembly GCA_000404065.3. Taxonomy (NCBI): domain Eukaryota; kingdom Viridiplantae; phylum Streptophyta; class Pinopsida; order Pinales; family Pinaceae; genus Pinus; species Pinus taeda. Next base: position 30,852 of record APFE031672917.1, on the reverse strand, counting down.
TTAATTTTTATTTTTTTGGCTGCCCCCCGACCCTGCGCTCTGCAAGCTAGGGTTCTGGGAGCCGCTCAGCGCCGCTCTAGCTGCCGCGCCCCTGCGCACAGCCCCGACCTCTCCCTCGCAGCTAGATGGAGTCCCCTGAGGGCTCTGCCCCCCCCGCTGACCCGCCTCCTGAAGTCTCCGCCTTCAGATCTCTGATCGCTGCCAGGACAAAGCGGCCCCCCTCTGCATCTCAGCAGAAGTTCATCAAAAAATTGGATTCGATCCCTTCTGTTGCCCTGCCAGAGGAGGACACCTGCAAAGCTGCTCTGAATCTGGCAGAAAGAGGCCTCATAGGCCAGTTTACTGGTTTATGGCCTTCCCCCAAATCAGTGGAAGAATGGACGCAAAGAAACTGGAAACCTATGATAAAAGTGGGAGTCAAGAGCTATTTTGTGGGCAAAGGAATCTTCGTCTTTGTTTTTGAGAACACGGAAGACAGAAGCCTGATTTTCAGAAATGGCCCCTACTTCATGGGGCCGCAGGGCCTGTATTTAAATAAATGGAATCCAAATTTTGATCCCTCCCAAGACGTCCCATCTGCTGTGCCGGTGTGGGTGAGGCGTTCTCATCTGCCTCTTCATTGCTAGAATCAAAAATCGTTCCAGACCATAGGGAACGCGCTAGGCAAATACATAGATCAGGCTACAAGAAGAGACCAGTACTCTTGCGCCCGTATCTGTGTTGAAGTGGATCTCGAGGAAGGTTTGCCTGAAGCGATCAAGATCACGGTGGCGGGCTGGACACACATCCAAGAGCTCGACTATGAACAGCTCCCCTTTAAATGTAGACATTGTCACGGTCATGGCCACTTTGCAAAACACTGCAAGAAGAAAATAGAGGAGCAATCTGGAAAAACATTCCGAATATCAATGGACCCATGTCCAGAGAACTGCCCATGCAAAGAAAGATGCAGGAAAAAGTGCAACAACGGGAGAAAGAAACATCACCATCCCTCCTCAAGAAACAGAAGGGACTGCAAAAGAAACGGAGGAGGCGCAGATCGGCCCATCAAACCAAGGCCCGGGAAGAGAAGATCATGAGGAAGCCCCCCCCTCAAGCAAAGAGGGAGGCGATGATATTCAAATTGAAGCTACCCAAGGCAGCCCCTCTAATCCCACCTACGCAGAAGTCACAAAAAAAAGGCAGTTCAAAGCTCAGAGTCCTCAGAGGAAGAATTCTTTGAGCGTCCAACAAAAAGAGCCGGAAGGAAATCCCGCAAGGAAAAAAGAGAAGAGGAAGCAGAAAGGCTCAAAACACAAGGGAGCCAGTCCACAATAGAAATGACAATTGGAAGAAACAGCAGGCCCAGGGCTTCCAAGGGCGGTTCCACCCCTCTCACAGGTAAATAATGAAGCTAGTCTCTTGGAATTGCAGAGGACTGGGGAACCCCGCAAAAATTGAATCTGTAAAGGACCTATTAAAATCGGAACCTGCAGACATCCTCTTACTCCAAGAGACAAAGATAGCAGGGCCAGCGCTGCTAGAAATCAGCAAGTCAAGCTGGAAGAAAAGCTCAGGCATAGCTGTCAGCGCACGGGGCACTTTGGGAGGTCTGGCAACTCTCTGGAGCGAAGATAAATTCCAGCTGATCAACACTCACGAGACCCAGCACTGGATATTCTCAGAATTAATTCACCTCGCAAGTAAGTTGTCCATCTCGCTTGTCAATCTTTATGTCCCTGTCAATTACTCTGAAAAAAGAGACTGCTGGAATTCTCTGGCAGCGTTTTTAGAGCAGGAATCTCCCAATAATATAATTCTTGTTGGAGATCTTAATATTATTTTGAATGCCAAAGAAAAAAAAGGTGGTATCAACTCCAAAGACCCCATGGTGGGTGTAGTGGAAGATCTTGCACATCAATGGGATCTGCAAGATTTTATCCCAACACAAGGTTGTTTCACCTGGTCAAACAACCGAACTGGAATGGACCACATCTCAGCCCGTTTGGACCGTTTTCTTGTGCAAACTTCTCTCTTTATGAACAAGAAAATCATAACAACAAAAATTTTGCCCAAGCTAGCCTCTGACCACAAGCCAATCCAGCTTTGCTTGGAAGATGAAGAGGATTTGGGGCCCATTCCTTTTCGCTTTTCTCCTCAATGGATCGAAAGGGAGGGCTTCTTCGACACGGTGAAATCAGCCTGGGCCTCCTCCATTACAGGTTCTCCAAGCTTCGTTTGGGAGCAAAAGCTGAAACTCACTAAAAACGCATTGAAGGAATGTATCAAAAAACCAGTCCACAATCCCGCTTCCCAAAGAGTCGCAGCAGTCCATGCTTTGCGTACCCTTCAAAACGACATGGAAAGCAAAAATATCAATGAATAACTGCTGGAGCTGGAAACAAAAGCGCAGAGAGCAGCCTATCAATCCTTTAGAAAAGAGGAGGAATACTGGAGACTTAAGTCCAGAAGCCTGTGGTTAAAAGCTGGGGACCGCAATACCTCTTTCTTCCATAGGTAGTACCGAGCCAGATTGTCAAGGAACTTCATCGCAGAAATCAAGACTTCGACGGGCCAAATTTGCAAAGGCTTCCAACAAGTCAAGGAAGCAGCTGAATTATACTTCCAAAACCTCTACAATCCGGATGCGCAAGGGGAAGAAGCGGACGACGCTAATTTCCTCACCCTCATCCCTTCCTCAATCTCTCCGGAAGACAACTCTGATCTTTGCAAACCTGTCTCAGAGGAGGAAATAATTAAGATCATATGGTCAATGGATTCCGACAAGGCCCGAGGACGGGACGGATTCACCATTCATTTCTACAAAGTTTGTTGGGACATCATAAAACATGACCTCCAAAAGATGGTAAGGGGATTAATGAACAAAGCTAAAGTAGGTGGTAGCACCAACTCAACCTATTTAGCTCTGATACCCAAAGACTTTAATCCGGAAACTTTTGCCAGATTCAGGCCAATTTCCTTATGTAACGCCTCCTACAAGATCTTGGCAAAGCTGCTGGCCAACAGAATAAAACCCTTGCTCCCTCGTATCATCTCAAGCGCCCAAGGAGGTTTTGTGGAAGGCAGACACATCCTTGACAACGTCATTCAAGTGCAGGAGACTATTCACTCCAGCAAACAGAGAAAAGAGAAAGGGATGCTCATAAAGTTAGACATGGCAAATGCGTTTGACAGAGTCAACAGATCATTCCTCAGCAAAGTTTTTCTCTCCTTTGGCTTTTCTCCTCAGTTTGTCAACCTCATAAAGGCTTGCATGAGCAACCCATGGATAGACCCACTCATAAATGGTAGGCCTGCCAACTTCTTCAAATCCAAGAGAGGCATCAGGCAAGGATGCCCGCTCTCCCCCTTTCTATATATCTTAATGGCTGAAGCGTTAAGCCAAAAACTCGAAGTTGAAAGACTGTCAGGCTCCCTTCCAGGCCTCAAACCCACCAGCAATATAAACCCACTGAATCATGCCCTCTTTGCAGATGACTCGATTCTCTTAGGGGGTGCCTCTCCCAGAATAGCAAAGGCTTTTGACACAGTCATCAAGAACTAATGCAAAGTCTCAGGAGCTCTGGTAAATGAAAGAAAAAGCGAAGTCTTCAGCTGGAACATTAATCAACAGGAGCTCAACAACATAGCTAATATTCTTGGCTTCAAAGGGCACTCCCAATGGGACAAAATAAGATATCTTGGGCTACCCATCATCTCAGGAGTGAACAAGAGGTCGCTCTGGAGTGACATAATAGGCAAAATCAAAGACAAGATCACGAAATGGGGAGGATAATGGTTAACAAAAGGAGGCAAGGTTATATTAATAAAATCCCAGTTGTCTTCCTTAACAATTTACCAAGCAGCATTCTTGCTCGCTCCCAGAAATGTCATGGACCAAATCTCTTCTCTCCTCAGAAATTTCCTCTGGCAAGGAGGCAGGGGCAATGACAAGAAACTTCACCTGGTAAACTGGGACACAGTCAAAAAGCCTATAGAAGAAGGAGGACTGCAAATTCGTGACCCCTCTCTGGTCAATCTCGCCCTTGGTATTAAAATCTTGTGGAAGATGATCAAGGAACCTCTCCACCCTGTGAGCGCCATTCTAAGGTCAAAATACACCAACAAAGCCGAATTCAGAACCCTTCAGCTAGTACACATAGCCAACAGTACGCTGCTATGGAAACTCTGCTTCAAGAGCAACAAACTTTTCAAACAATACGCTTTTAAAATCTCGGGGAACGGCAAGCACACTAGCCTCTGGCAGGATCGTATTATGGGGCGTAATGCCCTTGTGAACAATGATGAGATCGTTGAGTTAAGGGACTGGTTAATAACAAAAGGCAAGCACTCCATTTACGACATCTTCAATTGGGATCAACGAAATGAATGGTCCGGCTGGGCGATCCCCGATCCCCCTACCCACCTGCAAGCTCAAACAAATACATTCCTCGACCTGTTGGAAGCCGCAGCCCCAATTCACCGCTCAATGAAAGACCGATGGGGCTAAGGTCACACTAGAGATTACACAACTGCAGCTGGATATAAAGCGTACCAGACCACATAAAATAATAAGCACAGTGTCGCGTTCTGGAAAAGCGTATGGGAACCCCTAGCGCTCCCTAAAGTCAATTTTTTGTTCTGGACGCTTATGCATAACAAGATCTTAACAGGTGATAATATGGCTAAAAGAAAGTTTGCAGGTCCACACTGGTGTGCTCTTTGCAGAAGTAATTCTGAGACTTCCCCACATCTATTTATAGATTTCCTATTCGCGAAGGACGTTTGGGATCTCATGCTCCAGGATTTTCGCATCAGCTCTCCCTCACAAATCACAGCCTCGGATATTTTCGCGGAATGGAATCAGTTATACCCTCAATGCATTCCTCACAAATCGTTCTGGCACAAAGTCTGGAATGCCCTGCCCAAGTTTGTCTGTTGGCAAATATGGCTGGCCCGTAATCAGAAGATTTTCAATGATCTGAATCACACTCCCTTGCAGGTAGCAGCAAAAGCAAGATCTCTCCTTCTTGAAGCGGCATAGCAGCAATATTATAAAGAGGACACTCTCCTCCAGCTAGTCGAGAAGAGGTGGCTTGGACCGCTTGAACTTCAAAGCAGAACGACCCTTCTCCCCCCACAAACAGAGCTCCCAATCTGGAAAAAGAGAGATCCTGATGAAGCATTCCAGCACTGGTGGAGAGATAAAAAATCTCATACCATCTTCTTTGATGGGGCCTCCAAAGGAAACCCCGGCCCCTCGGGTGCCGGAGGGCTTATCTACTCCCCAGATGGGATTTCTCGTGATACTTTTTACTGGGGTCTAGGCCTGAAGACCAACAACCAAGCAGAGCTGCTCAGCCTCCTCAAAGCATGTCAAATTGCTAGAGAGAAAGGGATCAAATATATACAGGTATTTGGAGACTCGGATATTCTCATAAAGAAGCTGAACACTGCAGAGCAATTCAGGAATGCAGGGCTCAACAGAACGTTGGAAAGACTGAAAAGAGTCCTTGCTGCCTTTGCCTCCTTCAAAATCTATCATATTCTCAGAAGTTCAAACAGTGATGCAAATTTGCTGGCCAACAAAGGGAGCGCACTAGATAAAGGGTTGATGTTTATAAATGAGGACAGATTTGTAGAAATTCCTTGCTAAAACCCAGTCAGACCAGCATCTTCAGCTGTATATGTATGCTGTAATCAGGGTTGCTTCGGCAAAGCCCCACTCTTTTTATTCCTCTTAAATAAAAATATACCCGTTAAAGTTAAAAATAAAAAATAAAAAATTAATGATTTTAAGTTTTGAAGCATTATTACTAGATTAATAAAAAGGTTATTGGAAAAATCATATGATTTGCATCTATTTTTGTAGTTCTCAATTTCGTCAACCTTGTAATTATTTACTGGTTAACATGCATTGAATATTGTCGATACCAAAGTGTTGTATTGCTATGTATCATCTACGTAGACACTGTTAAATCCTCCATATGTTTATGGAGCAAAGTTTTCTATATGCTCTTATTCTATGCTTTTATAGTTATTAGTTTGAAAATACTCTATAACATAAATAGCTAAATAATTGTGACAAGTAAGAGTTGATGACTATTATACTTTTACAAATAGTCTACTAAAATTATACATTAAAGCATAATTATACATTAAATATAATAAAGTAGATAAATCCCCCACACACATATATAACTAAAAATTATTAGGAACAATCAATGGATGATATAAAGGTCAATTCAAATGCAAAGACAAATTTATTCATAGTGAAGGTAAACAATGACTAAGGTAGAGCCATAATGATCACTGCAACATAACTATACATATATATATATACTAGTGTGGGAATTGTACAGAAGACTAGGGGAGTTAAAGATGGGATTTCTAAGCATAATTATACATTAAATTTAATAAAGTGGATAAACCCCCCACACACATGTAACTAAAAATTATTAGGAACAATGTATGGATGATATAAAGGTAAATTCAAATGCAAAGACAAAGTTATTCATAGTGAAGGGAAACAATTACTAAGGCAGAGCCATAATGATGACTGCAACATGACTATATATATATATATATATATAGATAGATAGATAGTTGGAAGGGAAATAGATAATTAGACAAAAAATTAATCCATTGTTTCACCAACATGGATGGTTTGTGGAATTTATTTATGGTCTCTATTTTTAGGGATGGAAGAGATCTCTACATTATAGATGGCTATAATGTTTCTATTCTCTATGTGATTTTGAGCACAAACTACTCTGCGAAACTACTAAGGGTTAGTGATATGGCATGTTTTTTGATTTAACCTACACACAAACAACTAATTAACAATGCTAATAATAAGCAAGAATTTGAGTTAGTTTCTCTAGTTTGTCACTAGAAAGGTACACAAAATTTGGTTATGCTTCTCTTGCTTCAAAGTTTACTCCTACTTTTGAGTATGGGAAGATGGCTTTTTGTTCGCAGTGTTCCATTTCTATGCCATATATCTTCACATATACTACAAACTATGAAGTACAACTATAATAGGTATGTTTGGCGTCAACTCAATCCAATCTTTCCATTAAATAATAAATTAATGCTTTAATTGAATGAGTGAATAGCTTCAATAGAATAGGAGTCAATGCAATCAATAAATAAACTAGGTTTCTAATTGACCAACCTATATTTCTCTATATCTGGTGCAAATACTCTCAACATTGACGTGTCAATGGCATAATTAAGTGTCCAACTTTCTTTATCAATTTATTGTGTAATGAACAATTAGTTCTCTATAAACTCTATTATATGTTCTTGATTTAGTTTGCAAGGGATCTTCATGAGTCTTCATAGTAGTGGTGTGAATTTGACACCTTCTCACCTTTTCCTTGTCCTTAACTCTACAAAATAGTTCTATTTGAGCAATTTCTCTCTTGTTATGGATTCTGAATTCCAAGGGCTTGATAAGATTCTCTCTCTCTCTCTTCTAGATTGATTCCTTCACTAATAACTCAAACCCCAAGCTATTCTAAGTTCTCTAATTCTCTTCTAGAACACCACTCTCTCTCTCTCTCTTCTAGAATGATTCCTTCACCAATAACTCAAACACTAAGAAGTAAGTAAGATCTCTCCCTCTCTCTCCCTCTCTCCTAGAACACCAAGAAGTAAGAATACACTAGATGTCTTACCTCAACCAATGCAATGGTTATCAATCTCCATGCAAGGAAATTTATTTTCTTGGCAAATTGATTTTACCAATTGATTTCAAGGATGGGTCAACTGCTCAAATTAATAGTTCAGTTGAATATGTCTCCCTCTCTCTCTCCATTAAATTGACTCCTTTGTATCTTAGTTGAATTCCCTTAACAATACAACTAGAGGTAGGTCTACTTCATTTTCTTTTGCTAGAGATGTTGTGCCTAGAAATCAATTATTCCTCTACTAATTGGAAAATGTTTTTCTCTCTCAAAATGATTTTTTTCCAAAATAGTGAAATAATTAGCAATTTTTATTAAAATTAACATAAGTAGTGAGAAAATAAAAATATTACTTTAAAAAAACTTAGAATGCGCACAGGAGACATCTGTGACCTGCCCTAGGGTTCTACTCCGAGTGTTGCCATGGAAATGTTAGGAGGGGGTTCAGAGGCCCCCTCCTTCCACGAAATTGTCATTGGAAAAGGTAAGGAATTGGAATCTTCTTTTTTCACTAAGTCGACCACTTACAATGCCTTCAAGAAACCCACGGTCAATCACCCAGGAGAGGGAGGGGTAGGAAAAACCTCTGAAAAACAGTTTAACTCTCAGCCTGAAAGCTCTAATGGAAAAGCTCAGACTCTGCCACAAGTTGTCAATCCATGCAAGCCTAAATCAAAGAAGATACCAACTCTAGAGATCATGGGCCTGGACGTTGTGGCTTATAAAAACTATATGCAAGAGCATGCCATGATTTATAAGGTCATGGGCCTTTGGCCCACAGAGAAAACCCTTAGCAAGTGGATCCAAATGAAGTGGCACAGCAAGGGAGATATCATGCTTCAGCTAGTCTCCAAATGGTTCTTCACAGTCATCTTTGATCTTATGGAGGACGGGGATCATAACTTTGAGGGAGGCCCCTACTTCTTTAATTTAGTTAGCCTATACATGCACTACTCGAAAGAGAACTTCATCCGTGAAAAGGAAGATTTCACAAGTGTCCTTGTTTGGGTAATTTTATACTCCTTTCCCACAAACTATTGGTCTCCATCTGTCCTCAAAGGAATCGGAGACGAGATCGGAAAATACATAACAATGTCTGAAGGCACAAGAACAAGACACTATGTTTCATATGCTCGCATCTACGTTTATCTAAATGTTTTAGGTGCTCTTTCGGAGGTTGTCAATCTAATGTTTAGGGATGAAGTGTGGCTTTAGAGTATTGATTATGAACACATACCCTTTAGATGTAGGAAATGTCATGAACACAGGCACCTCTTTAGGGACTGCCCTCAAAATGTCTCCCAAACCACCCATCCTCAAGCTTAGAAAATGATAGATGAATAGAGATTCATGAGTCTGGCACCCATAAATAGAAACAATTGAAGTTCACAAGGGAAACAGGCATGAGTGTCCCAAGCTAATAAGAAAAAATTTGAAGCTCTGGGGTAGGAACAGGACAAAGATGAAACCACGGTTGAGGAAGGTGCCATAGAGCAATCGTCTCTCAATCACCAAAACTAAGACCAAGAACCCAACCCCAACGCAACTTTAGATGAAGCTGGATAGTGGATGGAGGATATAGAAATGCAGCAAGAAGACATCAGTGACAGAGAGGAGGAAGAAGTGATAGAATAAGCCCTAGGGAGAATGGAACTCAATATGATTGCTGAAGTCTAAGAGAATTGTGGCCTAGAAGCCATCCTGAAGGAGTAAATACAAAAAATAGAGAGAGAATTACCTATACCAAGAGGAGCTCAAGAAAGTTATAGAAAAGAGGTAGTATGGAGACCACACCAACAAGGCTATAAAGTCTCAGATACCAACTGACCAATACAATCCCAAACGACTAGGAAGGAAAAGAGGCAAGAAAACAACAAGTCAATTGTTACAAGAACTAGGAGAAAGGATGATAAACAAGGGAAAGATAATAGCCCTAGCCCTACCTCAAATACCTTCTCAATGAATTTGATGTTGTCTAACATGAAAGGTCTAAATGAACCCACAAAAAAAGGCTTCCCCATATAACCCCTTCACCATAAAACACCTTCCCCATATGTTGACTCCACCATTTCAGATATCCCCTCCACCACATAACCACTCCCCCAGTTAAAAACTCTGATATATTATCCCTCACTATTTTTTTCCAAAGTTAAATAGAGTTTGCCACCGAAAGTGCAATTTTTTATAGTATATTGCTAGCAGGGTACATTTTTTACACAGTACACAAAATTTAAAATGCATCCATTGATATCTATTGTTTGAGTGGTTCTCACTGGAAAGGAGAACTATCTTGAGTGGTCTTGGAAGATCAAACACACTCTCATTTTCAATGAGCTGTGGAAAGGATTTTGTGTAGGAGAAGGAGTTAATGAACTGGCAAAGCCTACCTCAGACTAGGAATTCGCCATTTGGGAAAACAAGAATGGCAAGGCTTATGCCTTGATTGCAGCATTTGTAAATGAAGAGGTGAGTTTCCATATTTCACCATGCTCAAATGCGTTGGAAGCCTTACAGAAGTTGAAGGAAATCTATGACTCACACTTTGCTCTTGAAGTTGTCTAATTGATTATTAAATTGTTCAGACTTGAATTACAAAATGATTATCCTCTTGATCTTGCATCAGAAGTAAAATCTATTATGCATGATATCAAAGTCACTAATGTTGAACTAGACATTCCTATGATATCTTTTGTCAAGGAACTTTACCCCACTTATTTAAATTATCTTGAGTCATTGCAAGCAAATGGAAACCTCGAAGATATTAGCTTTGACTCCCTTGTGAATAAATTTGTTGAGAGAGAGAGAGCTTTTGGGAAGAACACAGCTCCTCAATATTCTGAAGAAGTTGTGTGTCTTGCACAGAGAGAGAATAATTATGCTCAAGATTCTTCCAGAGGAAGAGGTGGTCGAAGAGGAAGAGGATGAAGAAATTCCATAGGCAGGGGGGTAGGCACTCTCAAGGAGAAAAGTCTAATCTTCATTGCATACGTTGCAATAGAGATGGATCATATGATGCACCCACATACAATTTGCCTTGGGATAGAATTGAGCAAGAAATAAATCAACTCAAAGGTAAAACCAATGACAAAGAGAAAGGTAAAGCAACTGAATCCGCTCACTATGTTATGGCACATTGTAATATTACAGTAAATGAAGACTTGTTTAATTCTTCACTTGCTTCTTGGAAAAATGATTGGTTGCTTGATTCAGGAGCAACTTGCCACATGACTTTTAAAAAATATTTTTTTGAATAATTTACTGACAGTGTTGATGGAGCAGTATACTTTGCAGACAAATCAACACTCAAGCCATTGGGGCTTGGCATAATCAGGTTCAAATTGCTTGGTCTTCTAGACTTCCTTCTGCATGATGTTTTATATCTCCCACAACTGAGGAGAAACCTGTTGTCCTCGGTCCACATCCGCCAGCAAGGACACTCCATTCATATGTTTGATGGTAAGGTTGACGTGAGAAAAAGCATCAAATCACTCACTTGTCATGATGGGGATAGAAAAATAAAGACTTCTCAAGCTACAAGGTAACTCTGCTCGTGCACAAAATTTCTCATACAGTTCTCATTATGATAAAGGTAAATTTCCATCAAGTCTATTATGGCATGCTAGATTTGGACACTTGAACTATGACAATCTTCGCTTGTTGAAGAAAAATAGTGTTATTGGTTTGCCTACAATGCCTAGGAAACTTAAACAATGTGATGCTTTCATTCTAGGAAAGAATAACAAACAGCGTTTTCATGATTCACATTCTAGAGCACATAGAAAACTTGAACTCATTCATTCATATTTATGTGGTCCAATGCATATTCCTTCTACAAATGGAAATAAATATATGATGACATTTATTGATGACTACACCAGAATGTGTTGGGTTTAGTTATTGAACAACAAATATGATTCTTTTCAAACATTCAAGAACTTTCATACATGGATTGAAAATTATGCACAATCTCATATTGGCTCTATTCGCACTGATAATGGAAAAGAATACACTTCAAATGAATTTGAAAAATATCTTCGCCAACATGGGATCAAACATCAAACAATTGTGCCTTATAATCCCCAACAGAACGAAGTAGTTGAAAGAATGAATAGGACAATCTTAAATATGGTACATTCCATGTTGTTTTTCAAGAATGTAAAAATTGATGTTTTGGGTTAATGCAGATCTATGTGTTGTATATGTAAAGAATATATGTCCATCTGATGCTATTAGAAACAAGACTCCTTATGAAATGTGGTATGGCCACATTCCTTTGGTAAAGCATCTCATGGTCTTTGGTTCCACTTGTTATGCCTTGATACCAAAGATACATATAAACAAACTTGGTGCAAGGAGTCGTAAGTGTATCATCTTGGGGTATTCAAATACCTCCAAAGCATACAGTGTCCATGATGAAGTTAATAAAAAATTTGTTATCTAGAGATGTAATATTTCTTGAATCTTCCAAAGCTGAAAATGTTATTGAGTGGAAACTTGATCGCTTGGATAGATCCAGACATGCAAAATCATTTCAAGAATTTTATAATTAGGTTCCACATCTTGAAGGAGGGGTTCCTACACTGGATCAATCTGTGGAATATTCTTCTTAAGAACTCTCTCCCCCACATGAAGCTCCAACCACTGATGATACTTTGAGTGATGTGATTGACAGAATTGGGAGACTCAATCTTGATTCAGTCCCAACTCAATCAACTAAGCAACCTGCACCATCTCAGAAAGGTCCCCCAAAGTGGGTGATGAAGACACTTGAAAGTGTTCATCCTAATGAGGTTGGAAAGACAGGAACAAGAAATTCAACCAGGAAAAATGGAGGTGATGTAGATGATTCTGATTCACCTGTTGATATGGATGTTTCTTATGATTTTGAACTGAATTTGTCTACAGATTTTGAACCAACTTCCTTCAAAGAAGGCGCTTCTCATGATGAATGGAAATAAGCAATGCAAAAGGAGTATGATGCCTTGCTAAAGAAAGGCACTTGGAAGATGGTTGATCCTCCATTGGGAACCAAACCAATTGGTTGCAAGTGGGCCTACAAGAGCAAGTATAAAGCTGATGGATCACTTGACAAGCATAAAGACAGGGTTGTGGAAAAAGGTTTTGCACAAAAGGAAGGGTCAATTATGAGGAAAATTTTTCCCCCATAGAAAAATGGGCTACCATCTAGACACTCTTTTCCTTAGCAGCTCAAAACGGTTGGAAAGTCCATCAAATGGATGTAAAAACTACTTTCTTGAATGGAGATCTAAAAGAGAATGTTTTTATGTCCTAGCCTGAAGGATTTGTTGTGAAGGGAGATGAACATAAAGTATGCAAACTTGTGAAATCCTTGTATGGCCTCAAGCAAGCACCGTGAGCTTGGTATGAAAAGTTAACTGAACATGTTCTAAAACTCAACTTCAAACATTATGATCTTGATGATGCAACTTTGTTTGTCAAGAAAGTTGGAAAAACAGTGGTATATCTTGTGGTATATGTAGATGATCTTTTGATGACAGGGAATAATCAGAGCTGCATTGCATCCATAAAGAAGGAATTGAGAAAAGGTTTTGAAATGACTGACTTGGGCTATGTTCACTACTATCTTGGTATAGAAGTAACTCAACATCAAAATTTTGTATTCCTCTCTCAAAAGAACTACATTGGAGATCTTTTGAACAGATTTGGCATAACTGAGTGCAATCCTTTGACTTCTCCAATGGAAGAAAACTTAAAGCTCACATCCATTGAAGGAAAATAATTTGAGGATGCAACAAAGTATAGACATCTTGTAGGAATTCTCAACTACCTGACTAATACCAGATGAGACATATCGTTTTTTGTTGGAACCCTCTCCAGGTTTATGCAAAATCCTTGTGAGGGACATTGGTCTACTGCAAAAAGAGTTCTAAAGTACTTGAAAGGAACCCAAGAATTTGGACTCAAGTATACACAGGTGGGCGACTTCAGCTTGATTGGATACACTGATTCAGACTTCGATTTAGACAAAGAAACTGGAGTATCTACTTCAGGTTATGCTATGAGTCTTGGATCAGGAGTTGTCTCCTAGAGATCATGCAAAAAATCAGTTTCAGTAGATTCCACAACAGAGGCATAAAATGTGGCAGTAGCAGAGGCAACAAAAGAAATTGTGTGTCTCAAGAAAATTATGGAAGATTTGCAGGTAAAACAAGTACATTTAACTCCAATCATAATTAACAAACCCTCTACAATAAAGTTGGCCATGAACCCAAAGTTCAATGATCGAACGAAGCACATCAATACAAAATACCATCTAATTTGGCATCCTGTTGAGGCCAAGACAATCCATCTACACCATTTTTCCACTAGCGAGCAAAATTCAGACATCTTCACCAAAGAGCTTAGAAGAGAAAAGCTTGAAAGATTCAGAATGATGCTTGGACTCACCAACATCCCTTCAGATTAAGGGAGGGGGGGGGGATGTTAACACCTAATCATTGGGATTGGGTGAAGACTTTTAAATAATGTAAATAGTAAATAATGGAAAATAAAGATCCACGGGAGGTGAAGCCTAAGAGTCACTCCCTCATGTGTATAACCATGAGTAATCTTAATGAATAAACATAATTCATTTGAGGAGTTACCTCCTGGCCTAACATAAAGCATAAAATAATGGCAGGAAAACTGGAGATTGTGCTCATCCACGAAACAAAAATAGGAATAGAGGATATACCAACTCTTCAAAAGTAGTATTCTGATTTGAAAATGTGATCTTAGACTAATATTAAGGTATTACAGACTCATGTGCAAGATTTTCCTATATTACTTAGTGCAACGGATCGAAAAGATTGCGAATAATATAGACAATGAAGCAGTTAAAGAAACATAACAGGCACACACACATAACATAGCAAATAATCAAGGAGTTCACCCAAAACTCCTGGGCTACGTCTCCTGGTCTAGCTTTCAGTGGTGACCTCTCTATTGTGTCTTCAAGAGCAGAGCTTTTACAAATGTGAGCTCAAATTGAGGCTCAACACAACAGGAATAAACAATAGGGCTTTACTTGGATCCCCCAAGTCTTTTTGAGTACACAGACTTTCCCTGTCGCTCTTTGTCTCTGTTTTCTCTCTGTCTCAGCACTGCCTGCTCCTATCTCTGTCATTCAGTGGCTTTTAAGCCAATCGGCGCTTGTCTGTTCGTTTTCCCTTTCAGGATTTTCGCCTTCCGGCCTCTGTCCGTTCAAATCCCCTCTAAGCGTTAACCAATCATGGTGTAACGTCTTCAGGTATGGTGGCCATCTGTTATGAAACTAAAAGGACCATCAGCGCATGAGAAATCCCAGAACAATCGTTCTCTGTTTACACAGAGAAATACACAGAAACACTATAAAAATCCACCAAACCGTCATTTATCGGACTTCAAATATTATCAACTCTACCCTGTAATCCTTTCAGATCTGTATTTGGGCGCTATCACAAGTCCACCGTTGATCCATGTGATCATTGATCCAATGGTTTCTATTGATTTTGGGTGGCTTATGTGCACAGAGATTACCCACCCGGAAAGGCGGTTTTCTCTCTCCGGCGCCAAGCCATGTGTCTGCCAATGTATGGGCTTGGGCGGAGCCCGTCTAATACTACTTACCGCCTTAGGCCCACTCGAAATCTCGCTCATTACGGAACTCAAAATATATATCATTGCATGTATAAACCCTTTCGAGTCCGTCTTATCGCTCCGTTCGCATTTCCTTTGTTTTTCGTTTATTTAACGAAAATGTGAATTTACACAGAAAACCCTTTTCTTCCAGAACTCAAAATATATATATTTGTACCCATAACACCCATCAGGTCCCGCTTTATCGCAAGTCACATTGTATTGGCCCCGCTCCTCTGCATCCTCGCGATGCGATTTTGCGATGTGACATATCGCAATCGCATATTGCATATTCCTCGGGCCCCAGTAAGTTCTTATGTGTGTGTATTGGCGACGGGATGGCACGAGTAGATCTGGACCATTGATCTGCATGCATAGATAAATGGCTCTCATTTAATCGTGTCGATCGCTATCGCGATTTCCCATAAGGCCGCTTCAGATGGACTCCGCTTTCCACCTCCGACTGCAATATGCCAATCAGATCTGGACCATTGATCAGCCAGATCCAACGGCTCCTGTACATTGTTCTTTTGACCTCCAATAGGCTCTGTTTTCTCTTTTTCTTCATTTTTTTCTCTCTCAATAGTGTTTTCCACCATTTTTAAAGGTTCATCATTTGCGATAGTTTTTTATTTTTTAAGACTTAGAGGATTTTTTTGGATCCATTTTGGATCACGCCTTCCCACTGAAAAGCTTTTGGACCACCAAAAGTTGGTTTTTAAGCAGATCAAGTGAGGATACATCTTCCTCACTTGTCCAATCTCTGTCCATGATGCATTGCTTGGTTTTGAATCTTTGAGTCCGATTCTGAGGTACTCAACATCCCCTTTGCACGTAGTTCTCACCTTTCTGTCCAGAACTGTGTCTTCCTACAACTCATTGAGATATTTAGGCAACAGATCATCAATAGAAGGCAACTGAATTTGCTCTTTAGGATCTTCAATCAATGAAGGTTCATATAGTCTCAAGTTCTCTGCATTAACGACTGAATAGATATGCATATAAGCTGGAAAATCAAGGCGAAAAGCATTTTCATCAATTTTCTCAAGCATCTTGAAAGGCCCATACCTTATTGGTTTCAGCTTCTTACCTTCACCTTGCATTCTATCTTTGCTGATGTACAGCTAGACTTGATCACCAACTTAGAATCTATGCTCAATCTGATGTTTATCATGCCTTGCCTTGTACTTGGCCTGGCTTCTTTCTAGTTGTTCATGCACTGCCTGGTGAATTTCTTGGATTTGTTCAATGAACTTGGTTGCTTTGTCCACACCACTGTGTCCATCAACTGCTATGTCTATACTAAAGACAAAATCCAAGGGAGACTTTGGTGTAAAACTAAAACAAGTCTCAAAAGCAGACCTCTGAGTAGAAGAGTGCTTGGCATGTTGTAAGCATGTTGCACATAACACAAATGTTCATCCCAAAGCTTGGGATGCTTGCTACAATAACCTCTAAGCAACTGGATCACTGTCCTATTGACCGCCTCTATTTGACCATCTGTTTGTGGATGAAATGTTGTGCTTTTCTTCAATCTGGTGTCCATCAACTCCCATAGACTTGACAAAAACTTCCCAACAAATCAGAAATCTCGATCAGATATAATGGAAGTGGGTAACCCGAAATGAACCCATACATGTTGAAAGAACAACTTCGTTGTTTGTTCAATTGTAATCTACTTGTTACAAGGTATTAAAATACACATTTTGCTGAAGTTGTCCACAATAACATATAAATAATCATGACCTTTTCTAGATTTTGGCAATCCCCCAACAAAGTCCATGGAAACACTTTCTCAAGGACGAGAAGGCATTGGAAGTGAAGTGTACAAGCCTAATTTTCTATTACTGGGCTTGCTTTTAGCACAAATAGTACACCCTTTAATATATCTAGAAATCGTTTCATGCATTCTTGGCCAATAACAGAACCTTTGCAGTTGTGCAACTGTTTTACTTACACCAAAATGACCTGATATAAGAGAAGCATGTGCTTCTCAGATTATGTTAACTCTTTCAGATTGTGGAATGCATAACTTTCCCAAATGATACAAGAGTTGGTCCTTAACATGATAATCCAATTCATCTACTTGTTTTCCCTCACTTAAAGTTGCATATACATCTTTAAAATCTATGTCTTGAGCATATTGTTCAATGTAGCTTTCATGCAATACTGAGTTATGCTTAAGTATAGTAGATGCATTTATGATTGGTCTTGATAGCATATCTGCAACCTTATTGTGTATAACTTTCTTATATCTGATGACAAGATGAAATTGTTGTAGAAAACCCATCCACCTATAATGTATTGATTGCTGCAATTTAGATTGTGAGTGCAAATATTGAAGTGGTTGATGATCCATATGTATAATTGTTTCTTTGCCATTAGGTAATGTTTCCACTTTTTCACACTTCGTACTAAAGCATACAATTCTTTATCATATATGGGATAATTAACTACTACAGAATTAAATGTCTCAGAATGAAAACATATGGGTTTACCGTGTTGCATCAACACTACTCCCATGGCATAATCACTGGCATCTGTTTCAATCTCAAATGGTCGTTGAATATCTGGCAGTGCTAGTACTGGTGTTGTACTATTTTTTTTCTTTCAAGGTGTCAAAGGATTTCTGCTATTTGCCTCCCCGTTGAAACACCTTGTTCAATCCTGTTAAAGCATGTAAGGGAGTTGCAATCAAGGAAAAGTTAGCAATAAACTTTCTCCAATATTGTGTTGCTCCTAGGAAACTCCTAACTTCTGTAGCAAATTTGGGTTTAGGCCAGTTCATAATGACTTCAACCTTAGAGGGAGCTATCTTCAATTCACCACCCCCTACAATATGACCCAAATAATTTAAATATGTTTTTCCAAATTCACATTTTGATAGCTTCACATAGAGATCTTCTCTTTTCAAAACATCTAAAGTATGCTTTACAAGCTTCAAATGTTCTTCCCATGTTTTACTGAAAACAAGAATGTCATCTAAATATGCAATTACAAAATCATCAATAAAAGGTCTGAGTACATCATTCATAAATCTCATGAAAGTGGCAGGAGCATTAGTTAAAATGAATGAAAGTGGCAGGAGAATTAGTTAAGCCAAAAGGCATAACCAACCATTCATACAGCCCTTGCTTTGTTTTGAAAGAAGTCTTCCATGCATCTTGTTCTACTACTCTGACCTGATGATAGTCATTACGCAATTCTGACTTGGAATAAACTGCTTCTTTCAGCTGATCTAACAAATCATCAATGCGAGGAAGAGGATAACGATTTTTTATTGTTATTTTATTTAGTGCTTTGTAATCAATGCACATCCTCCACGAACCATCTTTCTTTCTCACCAGTACGATTAGAGATCCACATGGTGATGTGCTTGGTCTTATGAACCCTTTATCGAGTAGCTCCTGTACCTGCTTCTTGATCTCTGCATTCTCTAAAGCAGATAACATTTTATACCTGTGGTTGTGATTGTTGTTTCATCACCTACATCTGACCCCAAGTCTTTCTGAATAGCAGCAGCAGTCTTCTTCTTCTTACCACCAAACTTCTTAGGTTTTAGCTCTGGATGCAAAGACCAACAATATTCATCATTGTGTCCATCCTTCTTGCAGTGAATGCATGAAGGTTTGTCTTTCTGTACAGCATTTGTCTTCCTCTCCTTCCATTCCAGCTTCTTCTTTTCCTTGTTCTTGCTTGCAGAGGGTTTTGATGATCCCCCAATCTCTGGGTTCACATTTTTTCCTCTAGCTTCTAGATGTGTAGCCTGAACTAATACATCATCTAGGCTAGTAGGATTAAACATGAGAATGGTGTGCTTCAAATAGCTATGTAGACCACCTATATACTTCAACAAAGTTTCAGGTGAGTCTAGAGATATGCCTAGAGTTAAAGCTCTTTTTCTAAATTCCTGGGTATAACTTTGAACACTTTGGCCCTTTAATTGGCGAAGAGTTTGCCAAATCATCATTGCTTGTTGCATATAAGCTAGTGGATAGAATTGTTTTTTGACGGCAGAAACAAATTCATTCCGGGTAGAAAGAATTTTACCATGTTTTTTCAAATCAACTTGTGTCTTGCCTTCCCACCACACTAGTGCAGTTCCTCCAAGTCGAAGGCTAGCCAACTAAATCTTTCTCCTTTTTGAATCAATGTTCTGCACCCTACAATATACATCAATCTGTCTAATCCAGTTATCTAGCTTTTCTACATTTAATTCTCCATCATAGATTGGCAAATCAAATTTCACATCTAATTTAATCAAAGATGTTTTCTTCTTTTTCTTTTCAGGGCTAGGAGGTGAGGATGATGGAGGTGATGGTGGAGGAGATGATGGAGGAGGTTTTTCCCATTTCCCTTCGCCATCTAGGGCATCTAGAGAAGGAACCTCTGCTCCTTTGTCTTGTTTGGGGGTTGAAGTACTTTCACCTCGACCTTTCTTAAATTCTCGATACATCTCTTCCACCGTGGCTCTCATGGTTATGAAACTGTCCATGAACTAAGATTTTGATTCCAATGGGGTTTTTTCTGCCATTCTCCTCCTAAGATAGACTCTTCCAATTTCTGGATTAGCCTCAACAAGTTCTCCTTCTCCTAGTTTGAGCTTTGACCTAGTTAGCATTCAACAATCCAGCACAAGCTTGTCTAACCTTAGCAAACCTAAAGCTCTGATACCACTTGATCTGAAAATGTGATCTTAGACTAATATTAAGGTATTACAGACTCATGCGCAGGATTTACCTATATTACTTAGTGCAACGGATCGAAATTATTGAGAATGATATAGACAATGAAGCAGTTAAAGAAACATAACAGACACACACACATAACACAACAAATAATCAAGGAGTTCACCCAAAACTCTTGGGCTACGTCTCCTGGTCTAGCTTTTAGTGGTGACCTCTATATTATGTCTTCAAGAGCAGAGTTTTTACAAATGTGAGCTCAAATAGAGGCTCAACACAACAGGAATAAACAACAGGGCTTTACTTGGATCCCCCGAGTCCTTTTTAGTACACAGACTCTCCCTCTCACTCTTTGTCTCTGTTTTCTCTCTGTCTCAGCACTGCCTACTCCTGTCTCTGTCATTCAGTGGCTTTTAAGCCAATCAGCACTTGTCTATTCAGTTTCCCTTTCGGGCTTTTTGGCTTCCGGCCTCTGTCCGTTCAAATCCCCTCTGAGCATTAACCAATCATGGTGTAACGTCTTCAGGTATGGTGGCCACCTGTTGTGAAATGGAAGGGACCATCGGCGCATGAGAAATCTCAAAATAGTTGTTCTCTATTTACACAGAGAAATACACAGAAACACTGTAAAAATCTGCCAAATTGTCGTTTATCCGACTTCAAATATTGTCAATTCCACCTTGTAATCCTTTCGGATCCATCTTTGGGCGCTATCGCAAGTCCATCATTGATCCAACGGTTGCTATTGATTTCGGGTGGCTTATGCGCATGAAGATTACCCACCCGAAAAGGCGGTTTTCTCTCTCTGGCACCAACCCACGTGTCGGCCAGTGTATGGGCTCGGGCAGAGCCCGTCCAATACCGTTTACCACCTAAGGCTCGCCCGAAATCCCACTCATTATGGAACTCAAAATATATATCGTTGCATGTATAAACCCTTTCGGGTCCATTTTATCGCTCCATTTGCATTTCCTTTGTTTTTTGTTTATTTAGCGAAAATGCGAATTTACATAGAGAAACCCTTTTCTTCCAGAACTCAAAATATATATATTTGTACCCATAAGACCCGTCGGGTCCGGCTTTATCACAAGTCGCATATGTATTGGCCCCGCTCCTCTATATTGTCGCGATGCGATTTTGCGATTCGACATATCGCATAGTCCTCGAGCCCCAATAAGTCCTTCTGTGTGTGTATTGGTGATGCAATGGCACGAGTAGATCTGGACCATTGATCTGCGTGCATAGATCAATGGCTCTCGTTTAATCACGATGATCACTATCATGATTTCCATAAGGTCGCTTCCGATGGACTCCGCTTATCATCTCCGATTGTGATATGCCGATCAGATCTGGACCGTTGATCGACTAGATCTGACGACTCCTGTGCATCGTTCTTTTGACCTCTGATAGGCTTTGTTTTCTCTTTTTCTTCATGTTTTTCTCTCCCAATAGTGTTTTCCGCCATTTTTAAAGTTTCATCCTTTGCGATAGTTTTTTATTTTTGAAGACTTAGAGGGTTTTTTTAGATCCATTTTGGATCATGTTGCAAGGGCTACAATTGCATAGCAAATGTGGCAAGGGTTATCGCAGGAGGATAGTTAATTCTATAGAATGAAAATATATTGGAGCTCAAATCATCAATATCTACCCAAAACTCCATAACTGTTGTCCTTCAAATAATAGGAGCTCCTGAAACAATATGTGTTACCAATGTTTATGGACTGCATAGAGTAGCTGATATAATCCATGTGTTGATCATCATAAGGAAAATCAATGATGAGCTTCCTTACCCCCAAAAAATCATAAGTGGAGATTTTAATATGATCCTCAATCTCTTGAAGAAAAAAGGAGGAGTAGGAGATTGGATAGGGATGAAGAGGCTTTTAGGGAGGCCCTGGATCTAATGGAAATGGTGGATGTGTAAACTACCAATGACATTCACACCTGGAACAACAAAAGGGATAGGGAAAGACAAATAACCTCTCATCTTGACAGATTCATAATTTTGGAATCCATTCTTATTGCAACCCCAGAGGTAGATGGAAAAATGCTTCCCCATGTTGTCTTAGACTATTAGCCCATCGCCTTGAAGGTCCATCTCTCAAAATCCCCCAAAAATAGACCCTTCATATTTGAAGTTTTTTGGTTGGACCACTTCGACTTCCAGAATAACCTAAAGGAATGGTGAAACAAAACTCCTCCCAAAAGAGGCTCCCCAATGTTTTGATTTCAACAAAAATAAAATTATATTAAAATAAAATCAAACAATCAAACAAAGAAAATTTTAATAACATTCTCAAAGATTAAAAAAAAATGTATAAAATGATGGAGGAACTTTAGCAAAAAATCATTCAACATGGAATGAAAGATCAAATGAAGCAAGAGGAAAGAGACCTACAATGAATATGGGAAGAGAGAGCCAAGCAAGAAGAGAGGTTGTGGCATTAGAAATCTAGAATTCAATGGTTAAAATGTGGGGAGAAAAACACCAAGTTCTTCCATTGATCAGTGATCCAACATAGTAAGACCAACAAGATTATAGCCCCTAAAAAAGCAAATGGAGAAATGGCATGCACTCAGGAGGAAATATCTAAGGAATTGAACACCTTCTATGGATGCCTCCTCGACGAGCCCAATAAGGATAGATCCCAAGTCATCTAGGAAATAGTCAACAATATACCCACAATTTTGAATTAAGACGATAACACCATGCTCTTCAAAGAAGTCACCATGTAAGAAGTTGAGGATGTTGTTATGTTCATGCCTTCAAGAAAAGCCCTTGGGCCAAATGGCTTCACCACTAACTTTTGTAAATCCTATTGGTCAACCATAAAAGAGGAAGTCCATACAATAATGGAAGATTCGAGGAAAAACAAAACAGTGTTGGGAGCCTTCAAAGAAACTGTTCTTATCCTAATTCCCAAGGAAGAGGGGGGGGACATCCCTGATTGATTTCATCCTATTTCTCTCTTCAACATGATCTATAAGATCATCTCTAAGGTTTTAGCCAAAAGGATCAAACCATTGCTTCCACTTCTGGTCTCCCCCAACCAATTAGTATATGTGGAAGGGAGATAGGTTTTTGATAGTATCATTCTATCTCATAAGACCATCCACTCGCTTCAGACCTCGAAGAAGCCTAGGATGTTAATATAGCTCGATATTTCAAAGAATTTCAACAAGATAAGCTGGCAATACAGGTAGGAAGTTCTCAAAGCTTTCAATTTCCACAAGGATTGCATTGATTGGATCATGGCCCTAGTTTTAGGAGAATTCTTCTCCATTCTTCTAATTGTTTCCACCACCCAACCCTTTGTGCCTACCCGAGGAATCAGGAAGGGAGACCCTCTATCCCCTTTCCTCTTCATCCTCATGGCGGAGAGTCTCAGAAGATAAATTCAGGCTGCCCAAACCAATCATCAATTAAAGGGATTAAAACTTCATGCCAACCCCTCAGCTTCCACTCATCAACAATTTCTTGATGACACCCTTCTCAAATTAATCCCAATTGCGGCTGAGGCTAGAACCTTAAAGCATATTTTGAACCTCTTCTTTGAAGCTTCAAGAACGACTATTAATCTGCGAAAAATAATAAAAAAACTTCAACACTCTTCCCCCTATTCAACAAAATATTATTAAAATCCTCGGCTTCCAAAATAGCTCCCTCCCCTCAAAATACTTGGGTGTCCCTCTCACTGATAATCCCCTAAGGAAGTCAACCTGGGAATATCTTCTAAACAGTCTGCAAAAAAAGCTCTACAATTGGACCTTCAAGTCCCTTGGCTTGGTTGGTCATCTTGTTCTGGTCAAATCACTTCTCCAAGCCATGCCCTTATATATCTTCTCAACCCTTACAGATCCCAAATCTATCTTGAACATCGTTCGCAATGTCCAAAGAAATTTAATTTGGAGAGGAGCCTAGCAGAAAAGAAAATGGGCCCTCGTCAGGTGGAATAAGTTATGCAAGCCAAAGCAAGCTAGTGGGCTTGGTTTGAGAGACCCAAAGATCATGGGAAAATCCCTGGGAGAAAAAATCTGGTGGAGGTGGCTAGACATCCCAACCAGCCCTTGGGTTCAACTTTGGAAAGCTAAATACGCCCCTATCCATCAACAAAGGGATCTCATTTGATTATCAGGACAAGTCTCAGGATCATCCATCTGGAACCAAGCCTAGAAGAATAGAGGGATAAGGAAGAAACATAGTTTTTGGGAGATACAGAATGGAGAGTTCTCTCTTCTAGGAGGATGCATGGAAACAACTCCCAGTTTTAAATGAGGAGAAACATGCCCCCTTCCAAAGGTTAATGTAGGGTAAATAGAAAACATTGGTGGTTCATTACTGGAAACCAACCCCTCAAGGGAGTATATGCAGAGAATGGCTCAGCAGATAGGACTAGCAGCCCCTTCCTGAGAATTTCAGTTGGGACTATTTTGAGGAGCTTCTTCAAGAGTGCCAAATGCCAATGGATCATGAAGATGATAAACTAATGTGGGGTAAAAAATCGAGCGGTGTCTTCAACCTCAAGGAGGCCTATAATTATCTTTCCAATTATGGTCACTTGGAACAAACTCAATGTTGGATATCTCTATGGGCTAAGTAGAAATGAATGAAAATAACTCTCTTTATCTAGTTGGTTCTCCATGGAAAAATATTAACTTGGGATAACCTTTGGAGAAGATGGTTTTCAGTCCCATCGCAATGTTGTCTTTATGAGAGCTAGGGCGAATCCATTAATCATCTCTTTAACTCCTGTGACTACGCTTCAACTCTCTGGGATTAGGGGGATGAAGTTTTTAGGATGATAGATAGAACCAAAACTTTAGTTCAAGACACCATGGATAATTGGTGGCCTCACATCACTTCTCACCCGGTGGTTAAGAGAGCCTGGAACCTATTTCTAGGAGCCCTTTGTTGGGTAATATGGAAAGAAAGGAATGCAAGAATATTAGAATTTTCGAGACATCACAGGAATTTCTTCTTACTAGAGTCAAGAAGATTAATTGAGAATCAGCCCCTATCTCTAGTCTTCCCCCAATGCAAGGCTCTTTGTGTGCTCCAGACCTTCACATCCTTCAACTTTTGGATTTAGAAAACATTCCCCTAGTTTTTCCTAAAACTCCCTTTATTATCTCTAAAATCCCTAATACATGTTCCCCTCTGAGCACCAATGTCATCAAACACAACTAGGATGGGGCCTCCAAGGGTAACCCTGAAGTTGTAGGCTTTGGTGGAGTCTTTTGAAATAAAAAAGGTAAAATTATACGGATCTTTTATGGGAAATTGGGGATCAATACCAACAATGTCACAGAGCTTTAGGCTAGGGAGCACGTGATCACGATTGCAAGGGACAAGAAATTCACTTCATTTATCGTTGAGGGAGACTCTTTGTGTTGGCCACATTAGCTTCCTGATGGCTCAAGCTCGACACTTCCGTCAGCAAAGTGACCGCCAAATGGAGGCTGATAAAAATCTCCAACACATCCAACAACACATCACCAAATTAGGAGGGGTCCACATTCAACTGGTCTGAATAAAGGCCAACTTTGTGGCTGACCAGTTGGAAATCAAGGGAATTATTGGTAACACTTTGTTAACCTCCCATGGCTAGCAGGATTTAAATGACAAACCTCTTCATCAAGAGTGAGAATAGCTCAATCAAAAGGAAAAAGACAGTTGCAATATTAATGAGCCTCCAAACCGACCTACAAACTTGTAGATTGGCCCTGATAAACTTTTAAAAGACCTTTAAGGATTGTGCGATGAGATCCATCACTTGCTCCATGCACTATGATTTCCTTAATGTGACTCTGACCTCCAGAATTTATTTGGATTGCAATCGCACCCCCCCCCCCCCCCCAGCCACTCCACCAGTAGGATGAATCATTTCATCCCTGGGTTTGATCTCATCGTACAATCCAACCTTTATGGCATTAATGTTCTCATTATTCTCCTTGACCTCCTCAATTCTTGGAAACCTTATGATAATCGCCTTCTGAATTTATTCCCTCCTCATTCATTCTCCCCTACTCATTCTCATTATTGTTCCCCTTTCTTTAGGCCCCAAACCCTTCTATTCACTTCCTCGGCCTAAACCAAGTATGGTTCGTACCCCGCAATATGCCCATGTCTTGTCATCAATTTTTCAGATAAGAGGCCAAAACATGGACCATTTTAATTAGGGAAACATGAAGCCGAGAACCAGGGTCAAAATGGTCGCTCAAAAAGCTGCTTTAAATTAGTGCAGCACCATACCCAAGGAGATCGAAGAGCATATTAGTAATTTGGAGGAGCAATCCATGGAAATAGGGAGGCACACTAACACAGAGGAGGTAGGCACACACTTCAGGTGGACTCCAAACCCAGGATTCACCAGAGCTAGAGAAAACCTATTCAGTCGGGTTATTGAGCTTACTTGGACCATGAAAACCATCATAGATCTAGCCATTCACGAGAAAATCCAGGCCAGAAAGACCTTGGAGAAAAAATTAGATATGTTATATGATAAATCATTGTCTTTGTTGAAATGGTTTACCACAGGAATTTTGTCACTAAAGACTCTCTGCACTTCAAGCTACTCAAGTGTTGGGCTACGAAGAATCCAAATGGGAATCACATAACACACACCCCAATAAGATGGAGCAAGGAGGAGCGGCTGCAAACCAGGTGAAGATTGAGGGTATTCCTACTTGAGGGACATCGGAGAATCCCATCATGGAAAAGTAGGAATAACCAAGCCCAGCTAAGTCCATGGTGTGGTTTTTTTGTCACCTTTTTTTGTTATCATCCCTGTGGGCCCGTCAATTGTATTATTCAGCTTTGGTTTTTAGGAGTCAGTAGGGAAGTGGTCTCTCTGGAAGCTCCACCAAGGAGTGTTTTTCCATAAAGTTTGTAAATAATTATATACTCAGGTCCATAGGGTGAAAAGTATCAAACATTAACTCCTTCTAAAACAATTTTTTTTGTAGGTGGTCTAGCTATCAGTCAAGCTAACCATGATTATCAGTTTTGTATGATTTCTAGAATTTGCAAGCATAATATAAATATATATTACAAAAAAAAAAGCATAAGTAGTGAGCAAAAATTATTATATGTTAAACTTATAGCTTCTAATGGATCCAATTATGAGTGAAAATGAGTTGTGGATGCCCTCAATGATCCCAAAAAAGTTGCATTGTAACAATAACATTGGAATATTAAATAGTTGGATTACATAGTGCACAAGCCATTACTTTACACCATAACTCAATTAAATTATAAAACCAGAGGACAATCATTCTCTTATACCAACAAATGGAAATTGGGATTTAACCAAATACTTACAACACAATGTACTCAATCATATAATTTAAACAACAAATAAGATAATTCTTAATGCAAATAAAATAAATCACATAGTGGACACAAATTTAACCCTAGAAATCCAAATAGGAAAACTAGCTTTGGATGGTTGCTAAATTTTCATTTTGGAAATCTTTGATTACAATGTAGCTCTTGAGTCTTTGTGCATACTCCTCTCTTTGGAAAAAAAGAGAGTGAAAGTACAAGAAGAAATAGGGAGACTTGGGGTTATCGGAAGGCCATTAGGTGTAACCTTTCATTTCTCATTCCTCGATATGTTCTCTCTAATTTTCATTTTTTTCGTTTATTAATTCTTGCTTTTCCTCTTGTTTTTCTTCTTTAATTTTACATTACCAAGTCATAAAACCATTTGCTTGTTCAAATCCATTTCGAATCACCTCTCCATTAAGAGGTTTTTTGTTCTCCAAAAGCTTAGTGGAAACTAATTTGGATTAGTGTGCCTTTGTTGAGCATATACTTATATTAAGAAGTGTTGGGGGGAGGTGGGTGGGGTGAATCAGTATAAAACTTTTTTTTTTCTTATTTAAACATTCATGAACCATAAGAAAACAATCACATGTGAGATTTATTAGTTGTAGAACATGGAACACAAAATTTACATGGAAACCCTTTTGGGAGAAAACCAGCAAAATTCTTTTTATAATTCTTCGTAGGACCAAATTATTGTTACAAATATTTATGGGCGCTAACCTACTTGAAACACCAATCCCTAGCACTTAGCACCAACTTATCAAGAGGCGCCAATCCCTTTATTTGAGCAACAACCATCAATTACAATTCTTCTTTAGTGCATATAACTTCTTTAAAAGATGATATCAGTCACATTACCTTCATCAAGTATGATTTCTACTTCTACCTTCACCAAGTCTACTTGTTGCTTCTTCCTTCACCAAGGTTTCTTGCTATTTCTTCCTCCACTAAGTTTTCTCACTAATTCTACGTTCACTGAGTCTCGCCCAAATTTGAATCTCCAAATGAAATTTATGGTAACTCTGCCAAAGTTTTTTTTTTTTGCCTCTTCCCAAGAATGAACTTGTACAACATGCCACTTATTCAATTTTGCAAATATAATGTTGAAATATTTACCTAAGGTATTTCTATATGTCTCCTTTTATCTCTAAAAAATTCACAGCCAGAAAAGTCCTAGAAAATAGTTATAGCAAAAATTCCACAATCACTTGTTTGAAATTGATTTCAAGACCGTTTAGAAACCCTAACTCCACAACACATATCTCTGAAAATATAATAAACAAAAGTCTAAATTTTTTACTTAAGGTATTATTATATGTCTCCATAGATCTTTGAAAAATTCATAGCCTAAATGATCCAGGTGGATATTGGTAGCCAACCGCCTATTACACTTATACCCCCACCGTTGTTTCTTTTAGTTTCCTTAATTGTAGCACAATTTACTATTTTTGGTTGTTTTCCGAGCCCTGAAATTTCAAAGTTGTTTTGAGGCTCTAAATGATAATTTTCTTTGGAAAACGGGTAAATTAGTTAAACAAGGCATGGGTTTGTAGTCAAAAGTTTGTATTCCTTGGATAGATCTTTCTAATAAGGTATCGTACGTGTCAAATAGAGATCATATGCCTAAGTTACAACCCCGGGAAGTTGAGGAACCAATTTACCCCAACGGGGCCCACATGCTTTTGGTGCTTCAACTCCTAGGGTTAGGTTTTTGGATGTTTAGGGTTTTCCATTGTTTCTCAATAATAAATAAGCCTCCAAGCCTCATTGTAACACAATTCATAAGGCATGTATCCACCAACTTGGAGAAAAACACATTTGGGATGTGTCAGGTCCAATATTTGGGTTACATCATTGATGAGCATGGCATGCATGTGGATCTAGCAAAGATCCAAGTCATTCAGGATTGGCCAACCCTGACCACTTTAACATGGTTTCACATCTTTTTGGGCCTTTCCAATTTTTATCGGAAGTTTGTGTTGGGATTCTATCATATCACTTGGCCTCAAAGTCGAGTTACCAAGAGTGGAGCGAAAGCAAAGTTTTGTTGGTTTGAGTCCCAATAGAAGGCGTTCGTTGAGTTGAAGCATCACCTATATTCTACACCTGTACTCACAATGTTAGACCTGCAACAACCATTTGAAATCAAGACAGATGCCTTTGTGTTGAAAAGTGTGCAACAAGAAATGCTTGTTGCAAATGCAACAAGATGATGGAGCTTAGTGGAAAGGAGTCGCCTTCACTAAGTGGGCCCGCAGGCTATTTTTGGCGCAAGTCTATTTTTAGACTATG
>APFE031672906.1:23213-53331 GCA_000404065.3 Pinus taeda | reverse complement strand
CATCCATTTAAAGCCAATACAGTTTCTACTGCATTTATGGAAACAATTCAAAATCTACATGGAAACCCAAAGATTATTGTAAGCGACAGAGATCCCATTTTCACTGGAAATTTTTGGACAGAATTATTTTCTTGTCTCAGTACATAGTTAGCTCATATCTCATCTTGTCATCCTCAATCTGATGGAAAAACTGAGATAGTAAACAAATGTTTGGAAGAATGTCTTCGTTTCTTTGTATCTGATAAGCATACACAATGGGTTAAATGGTTGCCTTTTTCTGAATGGTGGTATAACACTTCCTTCCATACTGCAGCAAAAATGACCCCATTTATGGCACTTTATGGATATCATCCACCATCCATAACATCATATTTAAGAGAAAATTCTAAGGTTCAAGCAGTGGAACATCACGTTGAGCATCAACAACAAGTTCTCCAACTCTTAAAGGATAACCTCATGTTGGCACAAAATATAATGAAACAACAAGTAGATCAACATCACAACGAAAGAAGTTTTGATGTAGGTGATTGGGTATTCCTACAGCTACAACCATATAAACAAATGTCCCTTAAGCAAGCTAAGAAGGATGATAAATTATCACCAAAGTATTATGGTCTGTACAAGGTGTTGCAAAAGATAGGTACCATGGCATAAAAATTGGAGCTTCCTATAGCTTCTCGAGTGCACCCAGTTTTCCATGTTTCATGTTTAAAGAAGGTTATAAGTGACAAGCTTCCAGTTTAAACAATATTTCCAGAACTTGACGAGGAAGGAAAAATCATATTGGAACCGAAAGCAGTCATAGAAGCAAGAACTCGACAGCTACGAAATTGATCAATTTCAGAGTATCTCATCAAGTGGAAGAACTTATCCGCTGAAGATTCCACATGGGAGGATGAGAATTTTATACATAAGCATCCATAACTACTCAAGTGTTGAGGAAAACGATTTTTTGAAGGAGAGGGGCATGTTAGGTCGCTATAATACTAGTTATTCCCCCATTACTATTGTCATTGTAGCCCTTATTGTTATTATTGTGTCCCTGTTGTCCCCATATTGTTATTAGTGTGCCCCATAGAAATCCACTATTGTTATTGTTGTGCCCTTATGTTATTACTGTTGGAAATGGAGTCAAAGCATAAGGAAAATATATTCAAAAGATAATACAAGTTGGAAATGTACATTACATACATTTCTATGGTACAAGGAAGTGTGAAAATTTATTAGGTGAAGAAATGTTTGTGATGTTTCTCATTCACATGAAACCTAGGCATTTGATCATCCATCACTTTGAGGATGTAAGAATTACAACCATTTATTCTGTCTATAACATATAGTCCAATCCATAACACATCAAACTTTTTATGCATGGATGGATTTTCTTTAGTTTTATTCCAGAACAAAAGAAGTTACCCATTGAAAAATTTCTTACTGGTAGCTCCTTTAACAAAAATTCTAATAACAACTACTTGTCTCCTATGGATACTTCTAAAATCTTATTCTTTACTCCTCCAACCACATTAGTTGATGTAGTCTAGTCTAGATAGTGAGGGCACATTATTCATCATGTAACTTATTTTCCAATGTTATGGCATTAATTTCCATATGTATAGGAAACCTTGCATCCTTTCCATACACAAGATAGAATGGGGATTGTCCATACTCTTTTGTGGGGTGAGACTACTAACCCATAAGGCATCTAGTAGATTCTTGTGCCAATTAATTTGAATTTCAGTCACCATCTTTTTTAGAATAATTATAACAATTTTGATTTTTGATTCTACCATACCATTTCCTCGGAGATAATAGTTGGAAAATTGGCCAGTTATTATTCCATACCTTTCACAAAATTATGTGAACGTAAGACCCAATAAATATAGAACCATTATCCATGATGAATTTTTCTAGTACTTTGCATTGTGTAAGGATATTTTCTTCTAAAAAGTGCATCAAATTATCTATTTTATCTTGCTTTAATGCTATTGCCTCATGTCACTTGGTAAAAATGATTGGTTGCAGTTAAAATATAGACATGCCTTGCACTTGATATAGGATTGATTAGTCCAATAACATCCAACCCTCATTGAGAAAATGGGGTGTCAACTGTAATCATCTTTAGGAGCATGGATGCTTTCTTTTCTCTTCTTGAAATTTTTGACATGGAATTCATTTTCCTATTGAGGCATAAGTGTTCTTAAAAAGAGTTGGCTAGTAAAATCTAGCTTTGAGAATTTTATGGGATGTTATGGCAGGGGAGAAATTTCTGTTAGATGATCCAAAAATACAATTTTATCATAGGTTATAAAATAAGAATAAAATAATGATTAATTTAAGATATTAAATTAATAATTATTATTCTAGAATGTTTAATTATTTAATGAGACTTTTAGAATTAGCATATTGTTGTAACTAGATATGACTCTCCAAATGTGTCGTATCTTAGGCTCTATTTTAGGAGATTTGTTAGCTAGTTGGTTTGAATAGCATTTATTGTAAATGGACACTTGTTATTTAATAAGTGATCCATAATTAGAGGTAGTTAGGACATGGAGATTATAAATAGCTCGTTGCAAGAGTGTTTGGTTTTTCGGGTGTAAACTCTTGCAAAATCAAATTATGTAATTATTTTTTTCTGATTAATAAAATTACGTGTCTAAGGACACTTACGCTATTATTATGGTATCATAGCTCTAGTAATGCTGCAGTGGATGTGAGGGGGATATTCTAGCTCTACAAGTTTTTGGAAACCTCCATTGAAGTGATCAGCAAAAGATTGAGACAAACTATGACAGCGTGTTGTGCAGAGGTAGATGCCAATGAATGGAGTTGGATTTGGGTTATTGAAGCAGTGATTGATAAAGTCGATTTTGCAACGTTCAACAAGAACCAGATCAACGTTGAAGTAGTGGACCAATTTCTTGAGGCTGAAAAGTACGATGACAATCATTGATTCCAAGCTGTGTTAGTTCTGGAGTGTACGCAAGAATAAATTGTGTGTCAATGATTCTTACTGGTGCGTGTCTCATAAGAAAATTGTAAGTGTAAACTGTAAGTGTTTTCCCTGCGTGGAATCGCTGATTGGTGTGAGTATGTTCAATGATTATACATTCAACATTTGGCGCGTATTTGAAAATAACACTGGTTAAAAAAAATAAAAAAATCTATGACCAATTTTGTTATAAGCTGAGCAGAATCATTGCGCAAAAAGAAATCGATGTGAATGTGATGGCCATCGATTTTTTTTTCCTGTGATAATCGATTGAAGTTTGGGTTCTTTGCTGTGATAATCGATATGAATGTTAGAACATCGATTAATTGCCGTGATGGTTGATATGAATGTTGGGTGTTTGCTGTGATGGTCGATTGTTATAGCCATCGATTCTTAAATTCCAATGCAAGTATAAATTGCTGCGTATTTTTCATAATTCATTGTGTTTTCAGTATTTATCTGAACCAGTGTTTTAAAGGTGTTAAGAAGAGCATTTTGAAATATGCAAGATCAATTTTGAATAATCGATTATGAACCAGTGTTTTGAAATCTGCAAGATCGATTTTGAACGGACGTGTTGAACGGATGTGGTGATAACAGCCTCAGCGTTGAACGGATATGAACCAACGTTCCAGCGTTGAACAGATGTGGCATCAAATTTGATTGATTCCAGTGTTCCAGCGTTGAACGATTTGAGCTAGCATTCTGCACAACATTATGCACTTTGAACCAACATACTATGAGCCTTGAAAGTGTTGAACCAGTTAAGTGTGAACCTTGAAAGCGTTGAACCAATGGATACCAACATTTTTGTATACACCTTTCTTTTTATATATGGTTGATCGTTTGTGCAGATTTGAAATGAGATCCTTCATTGCATGGTAGTCACTGGTGTGTTTTAGTTAAAGATGGTTAGGCTCTATGCTAAACTGAACCTTGGCACTACTATTCGATTTTATAAATTACATAGCGATTGGCTAAAGAAAGCAAGAAAGAGGATCACGATGGAATCGGTTGCCAACCTCCCGAAGGGCCTCTTTTTTGGGCAAACAACTACGAATTTTTCAGTACAGCTACAACAAATTTTTGCTCCAGATGTACATAATTTAATGTAAAGTTTTATTATTGGAGTAATAAGGGTTTTTGTAATATTTGTAGAGTAATAATGTGATTTGTTTTTTCTTTGGAGCATTCAGGAGTTTTATTTGTAATTTTTATTTGGAAAGATAAGTGTGGCATTGTAACTCAAAGTAATTTTACTTTAGGGGGGTAACTTTTTTTACCAAGTTTTGCAAGAGCATCATTGTAAAAGTAAAATTTTGAAAGTTGCCCTGTAATTTTTGAGAAATTGACTAGAGGCAAGTGCAAAGCTCAGTCATTTTTCTCCTGCTTCAATGACTATATGAGGGTCAAGGCCAAGCCCCAATAGATTGTGTTTTTTGCGTGGTGTGTTGTGTTGTCCATCTTATCATTTTTGTTTTGATTCTTGATGCGAAGCTTCAAAGCTACAATGTCTAAGTTGATTAATTTGTTTTTTGATTTCGAAAAACTTGAAGGCACAAAATCTTATAAAACATGGCATCGTCTCATCGAAAGCACTCTCATTTACAATGAATTATGGCAGGGTATATGTGATGGAGATGTTAAGCCGAATAAACGCACATATGCAGCTGCACTAGCAAAATGGGAAGTTAAGAATGCCAAAGCCTTAGCTCTTATTAAATCTTCTGTGAATGATGAAATGTATGTCCATATAGAAAATGCTATAGATGCATGGTCTGCTTTGAAAACTTTTAAAAACCTCTTTGATACTCAGCCTGAATCAAAGAAAGTTGATCTACAATTAAAATTGTTACAACAAAAATTGACTGAAGGAGGTGATGTACTTGAATATATCTCAAGACTTAAGAACTTTAGGCAGGAAATCATTAATGTTGGTTTTCCAGCAATTGATGATAGCTTTATGGTAACAATTGTAATTGCTGGACTTCCTTCTTCATACACGCATTTTTTGGAAACTCTACAATTAACTGGGAAATTAGAGAAACTAAAGTGTGACGAGATTTGTGAAATGTTGACACAACATGATAAAACCTTTGGGAAGAAGAAGAAAGTTGGTGAAGATGTTTTTCTCATAGAGGCCAGCACTAGCAAATCATTAGTAGACAGTTCTCGAGGCAGAGGCAGAGGCAATTCGAATCAAGCAGCACATAATGTACAAAGTCGAGGTCGAAGCCAAAGCAGAGGAAACAAATTTAACACAGGCAACAGTTTAGGAAGGAATAATTTTCAAGGTAGAGGAAACAATCAAGGAAGAGGCAGTTTTCAAGGACAAGGAAACAATAATCAAGGTAGAGGACAATCTCAACATAGAAGTCAAAGCAGAGGCATAGGAAAATCTTTAGGAAGAGGAAGAGACTTAAAGTCAAATTGTGTGTCGAAGATGTAACAAAGTTGGCCATTATGCTGAAGATTGTCAAACATCTCTTAATAAAATTCCCGAGTTTCAGCAACACTCAGCGCAATTTGCAAATGGTCAAGATGACGATAACTTAGAATATGTTTTTACTTCCTTGCCAACATTCCAACTTTCATCCCTTCTTAGAAGTGACTATGAAGATGCCTGGATCTTGGATTCAGGGGAAACTCAACACATGACTTGTCGATGTGATTTTTTTTGGAATTTTCACGATTGCCAACTTAATTCCATTTTTCTTACTGATGATACAAAACATACTCCTTATGGAAAAGGAGCAGTTAAAGTTTTTCTCACTGACATTGGAGAAAAAATGATTTCCAATGTATGGTATGTACCAAGTTTTAAGAAAAATTTGCTCTCTTTAGTCACGATTTGAAAAGCAGGACATCAGGTGATTATGGAAGATGGTTTAGTCAAGATTAATTCAGTTAAACAAAGTTTGCAAACTGTCATGACAGGATATGAAGATGGAAAACTGTTACATATGAAAGGGACAGTTATTCCAAGGCATTCTGATTTTGCAGGGGCAATGACTACATGTATTTCACTTGTAAGACTATGGCATGTAAGATATGGACATTTAAATTTTAAGAGTCTTTCTCAATTGCAGAAACAAGGAATGGTTAAAGGACTTCCCACATTCAAAAGGGAAAATGCAAAATGTGAAGCTTTCATTTATGGCAAACAAAGTCGAGAAAGTTTTCCAACAAGTTCATGGCGTGCAAACAGGGGGCTACAACTAGTTCACAATGATGTTTGTGGTCCACTACAAACTTCATTTGGTGGTTGCAAATATTTCTTACTATTCATTGATGATTTCAGCAGAATGACTTGGGTTTACTTTTTGAAGAACAAGTCAGAAGCATTTGATAAGTTTAAAATTTTTCAACAACTTGTTGAAAATGAAGTCAAAGGAAAGATAGGTACTCTCAGGACGGATAATGGGGGAGAATTCACTTCAAATGAATTCAAAAATTATTGCAGTGAAAATGGCATAAGATGAAATCTCACTAATGTTTACACTCCACAGCAAAATGGAGTAGTCGAAAGAATGAATCGCACTTTGTTAGGAATGGCGAGATCTATGTTAACCTTCAAGAGGTTAAGTCCAACATATTGGGCGGAAACAATATTGCTTCTTTAGACGGAATCACACCTTATGAAGCTTGGTTTGGTTTCAAACCTCGAGTTAAACATCTTAGAGTTTTTGGGTCAGTGTGTTATGCCTTAGTTTCGAAAGAAAAACGAACTAAGCTTGACTCGAGAAGTTTAAAATGCACAATGATTGGCTATTCTGATGAGAAGAAAGGGTATCGTCTTTTGACCAATGGAAAATTCATTGTGATCAGGGATGTCATTTTTGATGAAACAAAGAGTAAGAGTGCTGAAGAAATTGAAAATCTTCTTCACAAGTTAGAAACTAAAGGAAGTAAAAGAAATGGAAAAATGCAAAGTCAACCAACTTCACCAAATTGGTATGAACTTGATTTTCCTTCCTCTGAAGATGAGTCATCCAGTCCATCTACATCAATAACATCATCTGGGTCTTCTACAGTTCATCCGCATCTCCAAGCAGTAGAAGTTCTTCTGATAGTGATTCTCAAGACTCTTCACCTGAACGAAGAACATCAGTTTATATTAATCCTCTTTACAATGATGGAGACTTTACAGAAGCCCAAACAAGTGGCACCAACTACCGAAATGGGTAGTTCAACTTTTGGAAGATGTAAAGCATGATGAGAAAAATAAAATAGGCACTAGAAGGGCAAATAGAAGTGAAGGCAATTTTTCCTTGATAGCACATGATTTTACTGAACCTTCCACATACAAAGAAGTAGTAAAACATAAAGAATGGCAACAGGCTATGGTTGAAGAATATCAAGTAGTAATTGATAACAACACTTGGAAGCTTGTTGATTGTCCATCAAATGTTAAACCCATAGGATGCAAATGGGTTTACAAAATTAAATATAATAAAAAGGGAGAACTTGAAAAGTATAAAGCGCGAATTGTCACAAAAGGTTTTGCGCAGCAGGAAGGCATTGATTATGAGGAAACTTTGTCTCCTACAGCTAAATGGAACACCATCCGTTTAACACTTGGATTGGCCGCTCAGAAAGGATGGAAAGTTCATCAAATGGATGTGAAAAGTGCTTTTCTCAATGGGGATTTACAGGAAGTAGTGTATATCAAACAACCACCAGGTTTTGAAGTTGAAGGACAAGAACATAAGGTCTGCAAATTGATCAAGGCTTTATATGGATTAAAACAAGCTCCCTGAGCTTGGTATGCAAAGATGGATGAATACCTTAAGAAAGTTGGTTTTCAACGAAGTGAATCTGATGATACTTTGTATGTGCGAAAACAGGGAAAATATCTGGTCATTCTTGTTATGTATGTAGATGATTTGATCATTACTGTCAACCATGATGATCATATTGCACAGGTGAAAAAGGAGTTACATGCAGGTTTTAAGATGACAGACTTGGGATTACTTCACTACTATCTTGGAGTTGAAGTCTTCCAACATCCACATCATATTTTCATTTCTCAAAGTAAGTATGCAGCAAAGGTTCTTCAGCGTTTTGGCATGCAGGATTGCAAGCCCGTTCTCACCCCCATGGAGAAAAACTTGAAACTTTCAAAATTTGAAGGGGGGGAAGGTGGACAGTACAACTTACAGACAGTTGATTGGCAAGTTGATTTATTTGAAAAATACTCGTCCTGATCTATCTTATGCAGTCATTATTCTTTCACGTTTTATGCAGGAAACACAAGACAACCACTGGAATGCAGCCAAAAGAGTTCTTCGATATATCCAAGGAACAAAAGATTTTGGTCTTCTTTACCCAAAGACAAAATTTTTGTACTTGGTGGATATTCCGATGCCGACTTTGCCGGGAGTATTGATGATCGAGCATCAACATCAGGTTGTTTAATGAATATGGGGTTAGCAACAGTATCTTGGAGTTGTAAGAAACAAGCTATAATGGCCACTTCTTCTGCAGAATCAAAGTACATTTCAGCATGGGAAGCAACATGTGAAATTGTTTGGTTGCGCCGAATTTTGCAGGACTTGGGCATTTCTCAGGCAGAAGCTACATCATTATTCATTGACAGCCAGTCAGCCATCAAACTTGTCAAGAACCCACTTTTTCATTCAAAGACAAAGCATGTGGATACCAAGTATCATCATATCAGATCTCATTGCCAAAGATGTCCTCAAGCCAGTTTATTGTCCTTCCGAAGATCAGATCTCCGACATTTTCACGAAATCGCTTGGCAGAATAAAATATACTAAGTTCAGGGATGAACTTGGTATCTATTGTAATGTATCTTTAGATCATAGGGGGGAATGTTAGATGATCCAAAAATACATTTTTATCATAGGTTATAAAATTAGAATAAAATAATTATTAATTTAAGATATTAAATTAATAATTATTATTCTAGAATGTTTAATTAGTTAATGGAGACTTTTAGAATTAGCACATTGTTGTAACTAGATATGACTCTCCAAATGTGTCATATCTTAGGCTCTATTTTAGGAGATTTGTTATCTAGTTGGTTTGAATAACATTTATTGTAAATGGACACTTGTTATTTAATAAGTGATCCATAATTAGAGGTAGTTAGGACATGGAGCTTATAAATAGATCATTGCA
Organism: Pinus taeda; assembly: GCA_000404065.3. Classification (NCBI taxonomy): domain Eukaryota; kingdom Viridiplantae; phylum Streptophyta; class Pinopsida; order Pinales; family Pinaceae; genus Pinus; species Pinus taeda. The sequence continues at coordinate 44,198 of APFE031672906.1, read as the reverse complement.
AGAGTGTTTGGTTGTTCAGGTGTAAACTCTTGCAAAATCAAATTATGTAATTATTTTTTCTGATTAATAAAATTACGTGTTTGAGGACACTTCTGCCATTAATTTCCTCCACACGTTCCTTCATTTATTTCCTTTATAGTTGTAACAACTTTTGTTTCTAGAATACATGTGAATAATAGTCCATCACAAATTATTTGGAATAAAACTCTAGAGATAAACATATAGGAATTGGATTTCATCTTCAAAACTCTTCTTTATTTACCTGCCATTCCAACTGAAAATTGTCTGTAAGAGAAGATTATGTTTTTATACCACTCATATGAGATCAAATACTGATTATTACTAGATTGATTGTGATATTCAATAGTAACTTCTTTGACTCCTCCTATCAACTTACATAGACCTTGCCCGTTCATAACCTTTTAAAGTTTTATCTCAATGTCAAATTCTTGTAATTTTTCTAACCATTTTGCTCATCTTCCTTCTTTGAGACATTGAGACAACATCATTTTGAATATTGGATATGGTACATATGATATAGTATGAGAGATAAGGATATACTTTCTGAAGTATGCCACAACATTAACGAGGGAAAATTATTGTTTCTCTAATAAGGAAGAGTTCAACTCCTGTTCTTGCAAGGATTTTCTCATGAAAGCCATTGGATGCTCTTCCTTCAAATCCTTTTTTTTGAGTTATATGCAAAAGTATAAATAATGAATTTGGATATTTCAACTCATGCTTTATCGAGGGAAAAATATTATTTCTCTAGCATAAAATAGTTCAACTCATGTTCTTGGAAGGATTTTATCATGAAAGCAATTTTATGCTCTTCCTTCAATTCCTTTTTCTGATTTAAAACCACAACTATTGTTTAATTAGATGCAAAATCATAAATCATGGATTCCTTTAAATAACTTGGCCTAACTAGTATTGTGGATGAGGCTATTGCTGTTTCAATGTGGTCAAATGTTGTTTGTTGCTCACTTGTCTGTTAAAAAATTTCATCCTTCTTGAGTAATTTATTGATAGGTTTGACAATAAAGACATAATCCAGTAAAAATCTTCTGACAAAATAAGTCTTTCCGAAGAATGAACATACACCATTTCAAATGGATGAAGCCTTTAATTCAACTATGACTCTAATCCTCTTGGGATCAAGATATATCCATTTGTGACTTACAATGTGGCCTAACAACCTCCCTTTTGATACAACCAACAATATTTTCTTAGGATTAAGTGATATGGCATATTTTATACATCTTTGAAGGATTTTTTGTAAATGTGCCCAATTAGAGGCTCTCAACTTGGAATAATTTGTTAAATCATATTGATAACATGCTATAATATTTCTAATTAAATGGTCAAAGGTATGGTCCGTAACTCTTTAAAATGTTTCATCAACATTCTTCAATCCAAAAGGAATGTGAGCATAATCATATGTTTTGCATGGTGTGATAAACACTACCTTATGCCTATCATCCTCGACAACTAAAATTTGGTTGTATCTAGAAAGTACATCTAACATAAACATTTTAACTGATCTAATAACTGATTGAAGCAATATTTCCATGTTTGGGAGCAGGTTTTTTTCCTTAAGTGAAGATCTTTTAAGGTCACAAAAATAAATACATAGCCTTATTTATGTATTCTTTTGATGAACTATTGCTGGGTTTGAAATCCATTTAGAATCTCATATCTGGAAGATGATTCTAGCTCTTTCCATTTTATCAATTTCAGACTTAATCAAAGTTTTGAGTTTTGGATTGTTTATTCTTGGTTTATATTTTATTGGCTTAGAATTTTATTTTAGTGGAATCACATACTGAGTAAACTCTTTATCATATTACTTCTAGTATTGGTAGGTTTGTGCAAAGACATCTTGATTTTTTTTAAATAAAACTGAATATTGGTCAACTTCACTTTGAGAGCAATCAACTCCAAGATTTAACCATCTGGGATTTTATGGATTTCCAATATTTATCCTTTTTGTCTTCTAAACCGCTTTAATAGATGATTTTTGAGTAAAATAAGACCTTGTATTTGATTATTTTGGTTAAAGAGTGATTCAAGTGATGTAGGTATTTTATTATCGATGGGATTTTCCTTATTCTCTTCAGCATGATCATCAATAGGAAATTGAAGAATAGGTTCTTCATTTCCGAAAACATGCCAACACTCTTGATTATTAGGAACAAATGATCAAAATGTTATCTCGACTCAAAAAAATTGAGCAATGACTTAGGGCAAAAAAGCGAGGCAATAAAACTAAGTAATCAATTTTACGATTTATATCCCTTGGGATAAGTGCTATTTGAAATGAATCAAATTCGTCGATCAAATCTCAAACTCTTCTCACGTAAATTATCACCATATCCCTTTTCATATTATATATTTTGCTAACTTGGTTGATGATTAAATTAGTCTCCCATAATTGAAATATTTTAATTCCATTTTGATGGGATAAAAATTGGCCTTGAATTAATTCTTTGTATTCCACTTCATTGTTTGTATAATTTTTTTCAAAGAAAAGGTACCTGTAAAATATTCACCTTATGATCCTTACAGAATCACTGTTGAGCCTCAAATATTCCCATTTTCCACCGTATTATATCACCGTTCATAACCTAAATTCCTATATTTTTAACTCATTTCGTACCATAATTCCACAACTTGCCGCTAATACATATCCCACACTTCGTGGTTGATTATCATTAGTTATCTTGAATTTTCTATGATTAGAAATGATTTTGTCATGATTTGCAAATGATGGTTTTTCCAAGTCCATTTACCATAGGGATTCATTACCAAAATTCTTCATGAGTCAATTAAACTAGTTGCTACAGGTTAAGTACATAATGCTTGTAGATTAAAATATCATTTTGTGATGAAAAGAAGAATACCATCAAAACTCTGAGACTTGGATTTTGTTCAAAATACTCTCATTCAAGTAACCCAGAAATTGTTTGTCAAAATTCATCACCATGAAGAAGTTAGGGTCAACACAATTCTTAAGTACATAATTAGTGCCAAAATTCTCTGCATAAGTACATAATCGCTAAACAGTTTCGGGTTAGCCAGGGTTGGGCCAATTAGCTACATGTTCTAGAGGATTTTTTTTTGGCTTAATCTTAACCTGATTTTCTACTATACATGGCTTTGGTTTGATCCTTACTCCACTTAGCCAATTTGTTATAACCATTCACTGCACTCTTTAAATCCCGATGGTTTTGTAAATGGGAGAGGATACAAATCTGCTTGGTTTCGCTGCACAGGAGTTTGAATTCATAAGTAGACATTTGACGATGATGTATCTTCTATTTGAATCCTGATCCTTAATATAATTTCGATTCAAGATTTGAATTTTCTGTGAGTATTATGATTTTTTTTATTCTTAAGAACATTGCATTAATCTAGACTTTCTCTAGGAGTGGCAAGGGCCCACCACCTCCTGGAAGCAAGTCCTGCAATTGATATAGGGTGTAGGAAACATGTTTTATGTAGATTTAGAAGTATAATTTTCATTTCAAGAAGCCATTGGTTAGATTTCATATTTATTTTATTCTGTATTCAAGCTTTTTCTGTATTTTTCTTTTAGATTTGAGTAATGATCTCGTCGTGAATCTTCAAGGACCATGTTAATGAATTATTTTAAAGCATGAAGGACATTTTAATGAAAATTTTGAAACTAATTTTGTAATTATGTCATCAAGCAAGTGAGGTTGATCATTTAATCTTGTATTCTGTACTTATACAAAGTTATTCTGTACTTATATAGGTCTTGTGATATCATGTTTTATATATGTCCAACGATAATATGACGAGATGTTGATGGTTGTAGCTTAGTTTTGAGATCGATTAGAGTGGAAATATAATTTTAATTTGAAGAAGATGTTGGTTAGATTTCAGATTTCTTTTATTATGTTCTTAAGCTTTTGCTGTATTTTTCTTTTAGATTTGAGTAATGATCTCGTCGTGAATATTTAAGGATTGTGTTAATGAATTATTTTGAAGGATGAAGGACATTTGAATACAAATTCTGGAACTAATTCCATAATCGTGTCATTAGGAAAGTGAGGCCGATTATATAATCCTGCATTATGTACTTATACAAAGTTATTTTGTACTTATACAAGTCCTGTAATATCATGTTTTATATATGTCTAGCAATAATATGATGAGATTGTTGGTTTCCTAGATGCTCTATTTTTACCCTATTCCCATAAGCCTTAACCTCTGTTTTATCTCTATTTAACTCTCTCATTTCGGCACCAGTCCAAGATAATCATCTATTTCTACATATACTTCGTATTTCATAATTAAGATTTATTAAGTGCTTTATCAATTAGATTTCATACCTTTTAGTATCACTTGTAACTTATGTTTAACTTTCCTAAAATTAATTGAAGAACTAAGTGTTAATCATTATTTAGCATGATCAGTGTAGGCAGATTCTTGCACTACCAATGATGTTGCTTCGTGATCTTCATGATAGTTCAAATCCTTCCACACAAGTGTTTTTGATCCACGACTCCTAGTTCGGTTACAAACTATATGAAGATGGATATTGGCGGTGTATAGTTAGGGATACTTCATGAGAACATGGTCTACAACCAACAAAGTTTGTACTTTATTACAACCATTAGCTAGTTTTACAATGTTGTTTGTTATTCCATTCGACTGAAAGGCTTGAATAGGAAATGACTGTAATTAGTAGAGTATGGATAAGGCCGAGAGACCTTTTATAATGTAGACCGTAGGTAGAGAAAAGCTAGTGATCTCTGAGTTTGTAAATTCATTTACTTTGTCATTTTGTATCGCCCTCGGTTCTAGGCTGGACTCGCATTATCATGTATATTTGCTGATCAAGTTTAATACAAGGAACATACCATATTTTCTTCACGCTATGTCTAATTTTTATTTCATGTGTGATTAAGTGCTGAATCGTTTCGTTTCCTAAACAGGAAACGAGCTGGTTGGCTAGGGCCTAACCAATCCAACTTGTTTACCCTTGTGCTTTCACCATTTAAAAGGTTTGTGTGAACATATATTCATTTGCAGTTGCATGGCTTGGATTGTTCTTATGTTTATTTCAGAAGTTCTGAGTTAAATTCATTTCGTTTTCAAGCGTGAACGGATCCGTAGTTTGGAAGTTCAATTAAGTTTATTTCTTTCTTGCAATTATTTCCTGCAATTAATTTCTCGCAATTTCCTTCTTGCAATTCTTGTCTTAGTTTGCTTCAGCTCAGGTCGTGTAGGAATATTATTCCTATACCAGTGCATGTAGTTTATTGCACTCTGGTTTATTCATTTACTTCACAATAAGTGCTACGTTCCTTTTCCTGCTTATAATTTCATTTATTCCTGCATGCAAAAGTATTGTTAATTCAAGTAATCATTCTTAATGTTAAGAGTTAAACTTCTGAAGGATCTAAGAATGTTTATGTGAATTAAGGATGTTATTGTAAACACCATACTTTACACTTGCATTTTATGACTTAAGAAAAAGGAACATAAACGTTATAAGTGAATTGCTGAAAGTTAGTTTGATGCATGCAAATTAATTTGACTACTGCTTTGATTATTGTGAATTGTTTTTTCTTTATGAAGTTTAATTTCATTGCAAAGTTTAGTTAATTAAAGCATTCTTTTTCACATGTAATTTATCTCAAAATCTAGCTTTCAATTGCAATTCTTTTCAACACATATTTTAATTCTTTCGAAAGTAAATTGGAAACTTTGGTGAAGGAAGCTCTGTCTCGGTGCAAGAGATAGTCTCTTGTCATAGGAACAGAGTGATCTAAGCCTTGAGGCTTAGAGCACCTCCACAAGGACATAAATCTTCAGTAGAGAAGGTAAAATATACTTTTTCACATAAGTACTGTACCTACACTAGTGCAAGTAGATTGCAATAGTACAAGAACATGTTTCTTGGTGTAGAAGGAAAATCAATTGGGAAATAGATCTTTGCAAGGGCCCACTTGTTAAGCTATTAGCCATCTATACTGAAGATGAACATAGTATTTAATTTTAGCATTTAAGATTGCTTCCAGTTGTGTGAAAGTTCCTTTACTTGATTTCCTCGCAAATTATTCTTTTACATTCTAGCACTAGAATTTCTTTGGTGTTGATTGCCTTTAAGATTGTTTTTGTCTGATTTTGCAACATTTCGTTTAAGAAGTAGGATTAGGAATAGGAAAAGTTCATACCACTTCTGGAATTTTCTGTGCTTCATCTCTAAGTTTATTAAACCCCTGGGTTTGACAATTAAGTGTTGAGGAGTTTGTTCAAGTGCAATTCCTGCACCCAACATTTTGGCGCCGTTACCGGGGAGACAATTTGAATTGGTAAGAATTTTCTACTTTTTGCAATAGGGGTAAGTCTGCTATTATTTTTTTCCTATAGTGTGCTTCTATTTTCTTGAAGGAATTTTTATGTGTCCTGTTATTTTTTAGTTGCATCACTTTTATTGAAATTTTGTTTTGTCATTTTTTTTGAAATGAATGCCTAAAAGAGGTAGGGGTTCGAAGCCCACTAGGGGCCAAAGAAATATTGATAAATCTAAAACCAAATCTCATATTGGGCCTTCTTTTGCAGGCAGAAAGTACAAACAAACTCAGACTCATCACGTAGGAACAATCTACTTTGGCTCTGGCAGTAGTGGTCCAGGTGTGATGCAGCCCACAAAGGGAAAGAAGGGGACTATTAGAACCCATAGTCAGCCTTAGAAACCTGTTGAGAATGGTTTGTGTGGAAGAACAAAAATGGAAGATTAGGAAGACCATGCAGAAGGAATTGGTGAAAATGAGGTAAATGAGGAACAATCCACTTTTGGATTCCCAATTGTGGATCCTGATACACAAGTACAAATGAAAAATATTTCACCATCAGCTCTTCCTCATTTCTATGGTAAGGTACACGAAGACCCAGACTCTTTCCTATTTGAGTTTGATATTTTGTGTAGAAGTTATGATTATTCATCTGATGCCCAAAAGTTAAAGCTGTTTCCTGCAACTCTCAAGGATGCAACACTCCGCTAGTTCATGGGACTAGGAGGAAACACTATATCTTCTTGGGAACAAATGAAGAGAGTGTTCTTGTCAAAATATCAGGAATATTGTAAGACTAGAGATATTCAAGATGAAATCTTTACAATTGTGCAAAATGATGATGATACTCTAGAGGACTACTTGGAGGGATTCCTGTACATCCTCCAAAGGTCAACGCACAAATTTGATCTAAGTACCATTAGAACCTTGTTCTTATGGGGGGCTTACTGACGATGATAGGAATAATATAAATATGTTAGGACAAGGGGATATTGATCAAAACTATTTTGATCAAATTTATGACTTATGTAAGAAATTATCGAGGAACCAATATAGATCTGATAAAGGAATCCATAATAGAAATAAGAAAACCGAATCTACTGATGCTATGATTATTGGATTAGAAAACAAAATGTACAATATGAAAATTGAAATAATGAATATTGTTAGTAAACAAATAGACTCTTTGAAGTTTCAACAAAAACTTGTAGAGGAACAAGAGTCATTGTGTGTTTTCTGTCCAAAATGTAGAAGAAAACATCTTTTAAGAGAATGTCCTCTCGATATTAAAGAAACTAATAAATGTACAATTTGTACAGAGAACCATGCCACAGAAAAATGTCCCTCCATACCTGGGCTAAAAGCTGTACTTGAAGGAGGAAAACCTGAAGCCGAATCACTGCATGCTATGGGAACACGAATAAATTGGCCTTAGGTAAGTGCAGGTATGGCTCCTGAACCTCCACCGCATTTTTTGGTTATAATGCACATTCATATTCCTATCCTAACACTAGTCACTCTCAACATTGGCAGCATGGGAACCAATATCATTATGGACAACCCTCCCAGTGTTGGCAACAAGGATGGAGAGGGACAAACCATTCACATCATTCACACCATTTCTATCCTGCACCTATACAGTCATACCCTCCTACATATGCACCTTACCCAATGCCACAACCATCATTACCTCAGCTCAGTCAACCAATGGCACCATTGCCTTTACCTCCACCATTTCGACCTTCTTAGCTGCTTGCGCAACCTTTACCCAACCCTAATAACAAAGAGGTACCATTGACCCATTCTATGAACCCGCTTTCCTCATCCATATATTAGTCCATGCCAGTTGGGGTCAATGGCCTCCAACTGAGATCGGGGAAGATAATAACCTCAGAAAATCAAAAGTAGCCTATGGTGTTTATCAATGAGAAAGGTAAGGAGGAAACTACTGAGTATTCTAAAAAATATGACACCATCCAGCCTATCCCTGTACCTTCTGAGCCTTTTCCATCTTCTTCCAACCAAACTCCCTATCTAGAGAGGTTAGTTGTGGAGAAGAAATACCCCATTCCTGAGTCTAGCCTAGATTATGAGCTTAGGAACCTTCTCATAAAGGTACCTTTGCTCCAAGATATTAAAGAGATCCCCATTTGCACAAAAATCATTAGGGAACTCTGTCTTAAGAAGCTAGGAAGGAGAAGATTAGAACATCAAACTATTCAGTTTGTTGGTAGAGAAATAAAGTTAATGATAGGGTGTATGGACATGGAGAAATAACCCAACCCCAGAAACCCTGTTGTCTCTGTTCAGATAGGTGATGTCCTTGTCTCCAATTTACTTATAGACCTGGGGGCAGCCATTAATGTTATGACCAAGCAAACCATGGATCAACTTGGAATGGTCCATATGCGTCCTACTCCCATTGTGCTTGAACTAGCAGACATATCTAAAATCAAGTCAGAAGGGGTGTTGGATGATGTGGTTGTTTCTCTAGACTCTTGGGAATACCCTGCAGACTTCATTGTGCTTCATCCAAAGAATCCTATGGGAGGACATCCCCTGATCTTGGGACGCCCATGGCTTGCTACAATTGATGCTTATATCGGATGCCATTATGGTGACATGTATATTTCCCATGGAGATTCTAGGAAGAAGGTCACTTGTATCCACCCGCTAGATCCATTCAGGAGCTCTTAGACACTTTATGGTTAGACTACAGTAGTGATGAGGAGACTTAGCCTGTTTCCTTGATACATCAGAATGTTGAGTTCTCACAGGAGGATGAGATTCAAGACTTCCTGAACAATCTAAACACCATGCCCAATTTTGAGTCATTGAGTCATATTTTTAGTCTAGATTTTTAGGAAAGTCACGAATTTCTACCTTTTTCGCCACCATCTCTAGCGACACCTCTATGTACTGTTGAGCCTGATACCACTCTTGTTGAGATTAGCCTAGGTAAATCCTTGCATATTAGTTTAGACTTGGATTCTTCCCAACAAGAGAAAATTGTGAATTTGTTGCGAAACCATCTTGATGCCTTCGCATGGGGCTATAAGGATATGAAAGGCATCCCTCCCGAAACTTGTACTCATAATATCTATATTCAGGATGGATCTCGACCTGTTCGACAACCCCAAAGGCGTATGAACCCAACTCTAAGAGATGTTGTAAATGAAGAATTACAAAAACTCTTAGAGGTTGATTTTATCTATCCTATTTCTGACAGTTAGTGGGTCTCTCCATTGGTATTAGTCCTGAAAAAAGATGGGAGATGGCACATTTGTATTGACTAGAGAGAATTGAACAAAGCCACTCTCAAAGATTACTTCCCCCTTCCTTTCATCGATCAGGCACTCGATACCCTTGCTGGTAAGAAGTACTTTTATTTTCTAGATGGCTTTAACAGGTATAACCAGATATAGATTGCACCCAAGGATCAAGACATAACCACTTTTACATGTCCATGGGGTACATTTTCTTACCGAGTGCTTCCCTTTAGGATATGTAATGCCCTGACTACCTTTAAAAGGGTAGCCTTGGCTATTTTTGCTGACCTTGAGTGTGTGAAATCTATATGGATGACTTTTCCGTGTTTGGTGATTCATTTCAGGAAGCCCTAAAAAATCTAGAAAAAGTACTTCTTCACTGCCAAGAATCTCATCTCGCCTTGAGTGAAAAAAAATGTAGATTAATGTGCAAGGCAGGGGTGGTTTTTGGCCATTTTATTTCTGACAAAGTATCCAGGTTTGCCCTGAAAAAATAGAAATTATTTTGAGTCTTCCAATGCCCAAAACTCAAAGGGAAGTGGGAGGTTTTCTAGGACACGTGGGCTACTATAGGAATTGGTAAGTGGTAACATAAACCTATTGAAGATTTGATTCTTTCTTTTCGTCATTGAAAAAATAATAAAAGAAAAAATAAAAAGAAAAAAATGACAAAAATAAAAAGTAATTTATTTATTTATTTATTTTTTCGTGTAATTATGAAAATCAGTTGACTGACATGATCACAGAAGGATCAACCTGAAAAATAACATGCTGGAAGGAAGATCAAAATTTCTATAAAAAGGGAATGTTACTTGGTTTTTTATATATTTTGGTTGCCACCAAGAAGAAGCAGGTTCAAGGAACCCAACCCTTACGCAAGTTTGGGGTAACTAGCATGGAAAATTTTATCCAAGTAAACGCTTAATTCCCGCTGCAATTACTTTTTCCGGCACTAGTGCAGGAAGAACTTGAAGATACAATTATGACTTTTTTCTATTTTCCCATTTTGTAATTCCCACTATTTTTCTTTTCTGAATCCCCAATGAATTACCATCCTCTTTCTTATAAGAAAACTATCCTTACTTGATTTCGTAAAATCCCTCTTTTCCCCCTTGAATTTTTTCCCACATCCCATTCTTGTTTATCCCCCTTGGAGATATTATTCATGGAATCCCTACTGTAATGTTCCTTCCCATTCTGAAAATTACCCCTTTCCCACTTCTTTATTCCCTCATAAATTGATTACAGAATTTGATGTAGTCAATCGAGAAGGCATACTCATGAAACACCAAAGGATGGTGAATAAAACTTTTCTTGTATATTGAGGCATTTTTTAAAAAAGTCTAGCTACAGAATTGTGTTCTATTAGAATTGTTATTTTGGTAAAATCTCTGGTGCAAGATGCGCAGTCAGCGCAAGCACGGTGCAATGTAAGCAGGATCAGTACAGGAGTGTGACTGACTGTGGAAGCAAGTGAAAAACAAATTTCACACAGTCTAGGAGCACCTTATGAAGAATGTTTATGGAATTTTATTACTTTGCACATGAGTGATTCTTGCACTAATAGATCATAGCATTATATATTTTAATTAATAATTTGTTTGATCATTTACTGACTTAGGAAAATTTTTAAAGTGCAAGATATATTGGGTTCTAAAATCTAATTTTTTAATGAGTACTAAAATATGTCTTAATTGAATTATGAGGTAGACCACGGGATAATACAGATTGTCTGAAAACTCATACTCACCTCCTTTGAAACAATCTCCCATCACTTTTTCATCATTGTATTACCTCCTAGCCTAATCATTATGATCGTTACACCGCCGCCACATAAGCCTCCACCACATCCAATCATTATTTCTCACTCATAGTAGGATGATACATATCTGCATCTGATCCGAGGAGTCGTTCTTTTATCATTAAACATGATCCGTTGGATGGGTTTGAAAAGATGGAGGATGGATGAAACTCCAGCATAAAATTCTTAGCAACTGTCAGTATCACTCACTGAAATCCTTTTGAGGTTGTGACTAGGAATTGTGACAAATTTGAACATGGAACCCATAGGAATGAGCCATCATCCTTGAAGGAGATAGAGAAGACTATGGAATACCAGAACCATGTTGCACTATTGCAAGAATCCAGATTCCTTCCATTTTTGCAGAAGTTCGATGGCTTCGACATGGCTGTGGTGCTGGAGTTTGCGAGACTTTTGAAGGAGGCTGAGCTAGGGTCAGCTCATTAGAATTCAAAGTAACGGAGGAGTCCATTTTGTGAGCTACAAGCTTGCCAACAACAGGGGAGCAGTGGTTAAAAAAGGAGCGGCTTGAAAAGAAATGATGGCGTCAATTTCTGAGTGATAGAAAGCTCAAAGTTGACTGGAAGAAAGGGCTTCTGCAAAGCACCATGCTTGGAAAATGGTGAGACCTACTGTACATAATACAAAAATTTTTGACCTATGAGGGATGTTACACATTAGCATTCATGTACGATATCAGGGTTTTGTTGCACTTTGAGTCGAGGAAACTTTTTAATTTTCCTTACTACTAGCTCCGAAGTCTCGAGAAAATGGCGAAAGGTGTGCAGAGTGGGGACACAAGGAAAGTCAAATATAAGCTATATCATCATGGGCTTATCATAATCCTCATTAAGAAAGTGCTGGAAGAGAAGGGAGTGACTTGGAAGGCATTCCTGAAGGAGTTTTGGGCGAGGAGTGCAGGGAAGTCTACTGGCACGAGTGCAAGCAAGAAAAGGAAGACAGAGACACCATCCCCTACCAAGCAAAAGGGTAAAAGCATGTTGGTGCAAGTAGAAAAGAAGTCTGTCAAAGACACTCCGCCCTTGGCAAAGAAAATAAAAATTAGAACCCTGACAAAGAAGAAGGTTGTCTCTAGGTATGAATCAGTATTGATCAAGCTCTCTGATTGTGATTGATGAATCACCTCAGGTTTCGCCTAAAGAGCATAACCTTTCAGTGCTTGCAGATACAACGGCCCACACCATGGTAAACAAAGAAAACATGGAAAAAGAAGATGACATATTATTGTCTACCCTTGTTCACAAATTAAGAAAGAATAATATGACATAGAGTGTAGGTGAAGTTCAGGCAGAGGGTCCCGAGGATGATGGGGCACAACACATGGAGACCCTCGACAATTTCGATGAAAAAGACATCGACACTCTCAATGTTTTTGATGAATAGGGTACTGAAGCCCCTGTTGGTTTAAATGAACAGGGTACTGGATCCCCTGAAGAATTGGAAGAATAGGGCCTTAAAAACCCTGTGGAGTTAAGTGCACAAGGTACTAAAACCCTTGGCACGAAGGCTGTGGAGGGCACCAAAACCCTCGGTGATAAGGTAACCATGGGTGCAGAAACTCTTGGTGATGTCATAATGCAAATGTTGGACGACCTTAATCTTGACAATGACGGGACTTGCTTTGAGTCCGTTGCAGAGAAGGTATTTACACTAGAGGATTTGAGCACGGAACCCTCTACCCTCTACCTCAACAACCAAATAGTGGAATTGGAGCAGCAAGTTCATGAGCTAGAGGCTTTGAACCCAGTCATGAAGGAGTAAAATTGGCAAAAGCAAGGCAAGGTAGAGCTGCTAAGAAGCAGAGACAACAAGTGAAAGTATGGAAGTATCAGGCTTCCAAGTGCTAAAAATGCCTAAATAAGGTGACTAATTAGTTGAAAGGAGCTCGAGGTAAAAAGCCAAAGGTAGTGAAAGCAGGCATAAGTATTGAAGTACAAGATTGAGAGCTAGCCACCCATTTTTGAAGATTCTTTTGCAGAAGGTAAAATGTTGTGTGAGGACACACAACAAATTAGGGATGGGAGGATGTTGGTGTCCCAAATTTCTCTATTTTTAACCTATTCCCATAAGCCTTAACCTCTGTTTTATCTCTATTTAACCCTCTCATTCCTGCACTAGTCCAAGATAATCATCTATTCCTACATATACTTCATAATTCATAATTAAGATTTATTAAATGCTTTATTAATTACTTTACATAGATTTCATACCTTTTAGTATCTCTTGTAACTTATGTTTAACTTTCCTAAAAGTAATTGAAGAACTAAGTGTTAATCATTATTTAGCGTGATCAGTGCAGGCAGATTCTTGCGCTGCCAATGATGTTGCTCAGTGATGTCTGCGATAGTTCGAATCTTTCCACATGGGCGTTTTTGATCCAGGACTCCTAGTTCGGTTGTGAACTATCTGAAGATGGATATTGGCAGCGTATAGTCAAGGATACTTGCCGAGAATAGGTCTATGACTAGCGAAGTTCATTATTTATTATAACCATTAGCTAGTTTTGCAATGTTGTTTGTTGTTCTGTTCGGCCGAAAGGCTTGAATAGGAAATGAATGTAATTAGCAGAATATGGCTAAGGCTGAGAGACTGTATATAATGTAGATTGTAGGTAGATCCAAGCTAGCAATCTCTGAGTTTGTAATTTCATTTACTTTGTAATTTTGTATCACCCTCAGTTCTGGGCTGGACTCGCATTATCATGTATATTTTCTGATCAATTTTAATACAAGGAATGCACCATGTTTTCTTCATGCTGTGTCTAATTTTTATTTCATGCGTGATTAAGTGCTAAATCATTTCGTTTCCTAAATGCGAAACGAGCTAGTTGGCTATGGCCCCGCCAATCTAGCCCATTTACCCTTGTGCTTTCACCATTTAAAAGGTTTGTGTGAAAATTTATTAATTTGTAGTTGAGTGGCTTGGATTGTTCTTATGTTTATTTCAGAAGTTATGAGTTAAATTCATTTCATAGTCAACCGCGAACGAATCCATAGTTTGGAAGTTCAATTAAGTTTATTTATTTCTTGCAATTACTTTCTTGCAATTTCCTTCCTGCAATTCTCTTCCTGCAATTCTTGTCTTAGTTTGCTTCTGCTCAGGTTGTGTAAGAAGATTCTTCCTGTTCGAATGCATGTAGTTTCCTGCACTCTGCTTTATTCATTTACTTCACAACAAGTGTTACGTTCCTTTCCTCCTTATAATTTCATTTATTCCTGCAAGCAAAAGTATTGTTAATTCAAGTAATCATTCTTAATGTCAAGAGTTATACTTCTGAAGGACCTAAGAATGTTTACGTGAATTAAGGAAGGACATTATTATAAACACCATACTTTACACTTGCATTTTATGACTTAAGAAAAAGGAACAAAAACGTTATAAGTGAATTTCCAAAAGTTAGTTTGATGCATGCAAATTAATTTGACTACTGCTTTGATTATTGCAAATTGTTTTTGCTTTATGAAGTTTACTTTCATTGCAAAGTTCAGTTAATTAAAGCATTATTTTTCACATGTAATTTATCTCAGAATCTAGCTTGCAATTGCAATTATTTTCAACACGTCTTTTAATTCTTTCAAAAGTATATTGGAAACTTTGGTGAAGGAAGCTCTGTCTCGGTGCAAGAGTTGGTCTCTTGTCACAGGAAAAAAGTTCTCTAAGCCTTGAGGCTTAGAGCACCTCCACAAGGAAATACATATTTAGTAAATATGGTAAAATATCATTTTTTCACATAAGTACTGTACCTGCACTAGTGCAAGCAGATTACAATATTACAAGAACATGTTGCGTGGTGTAGAAGGAAAATCAATTGGGAAACAGATCTTTGCAAGGGCCCACTTATTAAGATGTTAGCCAGCTATACTGAATATGAACATAGTATTTCATTTCAACATTTGAGATTGCTTCTAGTTGTGTGAAAGTTCCTTGATTTGCTCGCAAATTATTCTTTTACATTCCAACACTAGATTTTTTTTGGTGTCAATTTCCTTTAAGCTTTTTTTTTTGTCTGATTCTGCAACATTTCATTTAAGAAGTAGGATTAGGAATAGGAAAATTTCATACCACTTCTGGCATTGCCTGTGCTTTGTCTCTAAGTTTACGAAACCCCTGGGTTGACAATTAAGTGTTGAGGAGTTTTCTAAAGTGCAATTCTTGCAGCCAACAGAGACGTTGATGGTTGTAGTTTAGTTATGAGATCCATTAGAGTAGAAGTATGGTTGGATTGAGAGTTTCCAGTTAATTATTTTCATGGAATAAAATTTCTAAATTTATTTTCTACAATTTTAAATTAGAATAAATTGATCTTTAAATGTGTGAGAACACCACTTTGAAGTTTTTAGTTTCCTTTGACTGTTTGAGAGTTGAATGCTAGGAAAGATAAAAAGACTAGTTTGAATTATTGTTGGCTTGTATCTCAAAACTTAGACTTAGTGATTAGATTCGGTTTTGTTGGATTGTCTATTTTCCTTAGTTTAGAATCACTCGGATTAGTGTTAGTTTTGTTTAAGATTGAAATTAGCATAAGCTTGATACCAAATGGTAATTAGTCTTATTTGATTTCATATTTCTAAATTTTATTGTTGGGCTTGCATTGAAAATAAGTTTTGAACTTAGATTGAGATTAAAATTGTTTAGTGATTTGTATTCTGTACTTGATTCAGGAACAATAATTTCACACTTAATTTAGGAATCTATTTTAGATTTCATGATGTTAATTTAGGTTATATGTTTTGATCCCGCATTAACTGTGCTTGTGCCTCTATGTCTTACGACCCTAGATTGATAATTTAATGTTGGAATTATAAGACATATAATTTCCCCAACATTTTTGGTGTCATTGCGAGGGAGGTGCTAAAGGGATTAAAGCATAGTTTCTTTCATAAGTTTATTTTGTGCGATATTAGTTTCAGTGCAATCAAATGACGAAGAGTGTACTATAAGATGTGAATGAAGAGCCACACATCCACTATGGCAAGGTTGCTCCAAAGTTTGGTTGTCCATTTAAGAAAATTTGGTGAGTTTTATCGCAATTAGTATTTTTAATTCATTTAGATTAAAATTTCAAGCTCTTTAAAGATACAATATATTGGGGTGCTGTAAGAACCCCAAGGTACTAATCCATGTTGTGAGATAGGGATCATCAACAAGAAGTAGAAATTTAATAATGATTGAGAGGTTGAAGAACGTCCCTCGAAGCACTTTCTCAAATCCTAATAGTAGCTAGGGTATCTGCCTCTTAGAAAGAGTTCATCCTGACTGCGTTCAGGAAATTATCTATCTCTCTATAACCAGAAAAGGATTTGGAAGTATCCCTTGATTCCTCTTGCCTATCTACCAAGGAGATTGAGCAATCATGTAGCAAATCTGATGACGAGAATCCTGCTGAACTCGAGATCAAGGAACTTTCACCATGTCCATCAGAAAGCCTTGTATGCATTCGAGAGACCAATTATCCAAGTTCACCTGGCATGAACGAGGAGGGCTTTTAGAGTGGTTCAAATGAAGAAATGGGCCAATACCACTAGGTACATCGAGCATTGGTTCCAGATCACAATCTAGTCAAAGTACCACTCTCATCTTCAAGTACTCTTTGTATCACATCTTTCAAAGATGTTAATTTTTCATGCCCATGTATATTCTAAATTTTATATTTTAAATATGAGCATGAATATATCCTTGTACCTAATCTGCACATGGCTTCATTGGAAGTTCTCTTTCACTTAAAGGAGGACATATTTTCTCTAGTATAGTAGGAAAGTTAGTGTTATACATAAATAAATGAAAATAGTAAAGAGAAAAATAAGTCCTTTTGTGAAAACCAACTTGTCTGGCACAACTGGGCAGGGACTTTGCTTGAAAAACAGGTAATTGACGGGCAAGGTTCCCAATAAGTCTTGTAAATTTGTATCATTTCTTCAAATCATGTATCTTTCAAGTCGTTATGTTTTTACTCGAGTTGGTTGATGTGGGATCCCTTAAGGTCCACATGATAACAAGCCTTGTCCTATCAACATCAACAAATTATCTGGGACCAAGGTTAGGGTTAGATAAGGTACCTGGGAGCTTGCATGCCTTAATGGTAGGTATCTTTGTTATCTACTAAGGAATTATATCAATGTTTCTTGGTGGATGAATTTTGCCATCCGTTCGACTTCAACAAATCCATTCATGGCTGGTAGAATGTACCTAGTGCCTTGATTCCCATTGACATCAAATGTGGGATATCTCGCATTGGTTAATGACATCCTTAATGGTTGGTAATCCAATGATTCTTTCTTATGTTCGAGATAGACACCATTTATTCACATATGTAAGATTGCACACGGGTGTGTAGTGGTTGAAGACTATATGGTTTTGTGATCTCAACACAAACTTGTAGAAGTCTGGATCTTTGTATCAACATTTCCATTTTCATTTGCAGTAGTATATTTATTTCAGCAGAAGCTTCCATATAGCGGTCTGACCATCATTTGCAACAACAGTCACCTTTCCTCAGTTTTTTGGGGACATACAACTCCTCAGGCATGGGGGAGAAGGAGACCTTCAGTTCATCCTTCAACCTTCTTCAGCAGTTCAGATCAACAATCATAGCATCTTGATCTAGTTCATCCTCCACTGCATCTAGGAAGGGATTTGTTTTCATGAGGACATGAAAATCCACAGGCCTAGGGGAAGTTGAGCCTCAAATATGCCCATTTTTCCAACATATAATATCACCATTCATAATCTAAATTCATATATTTTAAACTCATTTCATACAATAATTACAAACTTACCACCAATACATATCCTACACTTTGTGGTTGATTATCATAATTTCTCTTGAATTTTCTATGATTAGAGATGATTATGTCATGATTTTCTAATGATGGTTTTTCCAAGTTCATTTACCATAGGGATTCTTTACCGAAATTCTTCATGAGTCAATTAAACTAGTTGCTACAAGTTAAGTATAAAATTAATGTAGATTAAAATATCATTTTTTGATCAAATGAAGAAGAATATTGACATTTCGAGACTTGAATATTGTTCAAAATACCCTCATTCAGGTAACCCAAAAACCATTTGTCAAAATTCATCACCATGAAGAAGTTAGGGTTAGCACAATTCTTAAGTACAGAATCAATGCCAGAATTCTCTGTGTAAGTACAAAATCGCCAAACAGTTTCGGGTTTGAATGGTTTCGGGTTAGCCACTCTAGAAGATTTTTTTGGCTTAAACTCAACCGACTTCTCTACTATACACGGCTTTGATCTGATCCTTACTCCACTTAACCAATTTGTTATAACCATCGACTGCACTCTTTAAATCCCGATGGTTTTGTAAAGGGGGGAGGATACGAATCTACTTGGTTTTGCTGCACAGGAGTTTGAATTCATAAGTAGACATTTGATGATGATGTATTTTCTATTTGAATCTAGATCCTTTATATAATTTTGATCAAGAATTGAATTTTTTGTGAGTATTATGATTTTTTTTTTTATTCCTAAGAACATTGCATTAATCTAGACTTTCTCTGGGAGTGGCAAGGGCCCACCACCTCCTGTAAGCAAGTCCTACAATTGAAATAAGATGTAGGAGACATGTGTGATGTAGATTTAGAAGTATACTTTTCATTTCAAGAAGTTGCTGGTTAGATTTCAGATTTATTTTATTCTGTATTCAAGCTTTTGTTGTATTTTTCTTTTAGATTTGAGTAATGATGTCGTTGTGAATCTTCAAGGACCGTGTTAATGAATTATTTTGAAGCATGAAGGATGTTTGAATGCAAATTTTGAAACTAATTTTGTAATTGTGTCATCAAGCAAGTGAGGTCGATTATATAATCCTGCATTCTGTACTTATACAAAGTTATTCTGTACTTATATAGGTCCTGCGATATCATTTTTTTATATATGTCCAACGATAATATGATGAGATGTTGATGGATGTAGCTTAGTTTTGAGATCCATTAGAGTGGAAGTATGGTTGGATTGAGAGTTTTCAGTTTATTTGCTGTAGTTTTAAACTAGAATAAAATTTGATTTTTAAATGTGTGAGAACATCAATTTGAATTTTTTAGTTTCCTTTGAGTGTTTGAGAGTTGAATGCTAGGAAAGATAAAAATACTAGTTTTAATACTTGTTTGCTTGCATCCCGGGACTTAGACTTAGTGACTAGATTTGGTTTTATTGGATTGCTTATTTTCCTTATTTTAGAATCACTTGTATTAGAATTAGTTTTGTTTAATATTGAAATTAGCATAAGCTTGATACCAAATGGTAATTAGTCTTGTTTGATTTTAGATTTCTAAATTTTATTGTTTGGATTGCAGTTAAGTTTTACTTGCATTAAAATTAAGTTTTGATTGATTTACTTTACTTAGATTGAGATTAAAATTGTTTAGTAATTTTTTATTATGTACTTGATTCAAGAATAAGAATTTCACACTTAATTTAGGAATCAATTTTAGATTTTGTTGGAAATAATACTGAGGGGGGGGGTGGGGGGTTGTTAGGCCCCTATACTACTAGTGTAACCCCTTATTATTATTAGCACAACCCCATTATTATATTGATGTACCCATGTATTGCCCATATTGTTGTTATTGTGCCCCATAGAAGCCCACTATTGTTATTTGTGCCCTTACATTATTATTGTTATGTAGGCTCTAATTATATAATGACCCCTTAGACTCCTATATATAGAAAGGAGGTCTTTTCATTTAATCATCCAAGAATTGTTCATTTATGTAATGTAAAGGAGGTTCCCCCCTTGAAGAGGCTGAATTCTAAGGCGTTGATCTATATTTCTATCTTTTTCTTGAGCTGGTTACATAGCATTTGGTATCAGAGCCTTGGATTCTAGGGTTTCACAGCTCCAAACAGGTCATTGTGGCATTTTCACTATAACTTTTTTTCTGCGACATTTCAGAAGCTAAACAAAAAACCCATTTGAGAATACATCGCGTTGAATCGTAGGTCCAAATTTCAGAGCTTTTAGCGCTATATTTACGGAGATATAATCTGCGGAAGTTGGTCCTTTTGCAGAATCTTGAATTACATTTAAAACAGGTGACCTTGGGAAAATTGTCATAGCTTTCTCTCTGAGTATCAGATTGAAATTTCGTAAGAAGGTACAGAAAGAGGACAGACTGTAGTTTCCTGTATATAGTTTTCAGAGCCCAAGGTCAAAACAGAGACACGTGGCATATCGTACAAGTTCGCTCTACTGAATTAGTCTATAATCAGGTCATTGTGGGAGATTTAGCATAGCTCTTCATTGGAGAATCCAATTGGGATCAGACTGGTGGCATTGGAAAGAGGACACAGAGGGCTATGGCATGTCACAATTTTAGAACTTAAAGATCTGAAGGTACAAAGTTACAGTCGTTTCAAGATTGAGCTCCTAAAATCAAGAAAAAACAAGATGAGGAAGTTTGATGGGAAAGATCCAATAAATTGGATACTTCAGATGGAGAAATATTTTGATCTACATGGTGTACCACTATTACAAAAGGTATGTATTGCATCTTCATATTTAGAACTGGATCAATTTTTATGGTATAAAGGGATTTGTTCTCGTA
>APFE031672906.1:0-13687 GCA_000404065.3 Pinus taeda | reverse complement strand
TCCACTCAAGAAAATGCACAAAGCTCTGTGTTCAATGTCGATTAATGTGTAGATCCTGAGTTATGTTCATTCCACGAAGAACATCACCCTGAGAACTTCTATTCAGAATGGAAGTGAGTCGCAAACTTGGTATACAGTATTACACTCGATGCAGAGAGCGATATGTAGAAGTAGCCAGATGACAAAGATTATGACAAAGGTATTGCACCTGTTGAAGCATCAAGGTCTGGGCATGTGGTGAACGCATATTCGTGCTCGCAAGTAGTGTTGAAGACAATCACTGAGAAGCATCCCCCAAGACAAAATGACCGTCACAATATTAGGAGTAAAGGGGCTCCCCCTACACTTGGGGAAATACAAGAGAAGATTAGACTACTGATAAGGAAGGCTGATCCATCGGCCACCCCAAAGAAGAAAAAACAAAACAATTTCTGGAAGATAGTGGTGGGAAAGAGTACTTCCATGAGCATCAAACTGCAAAACAATCCACCGGACAACACGAACATCTATTCTACCCTAGACACCTCAGTAAGTCTACCACCTATAAACTACAACGTCGTTGATGACATGAAGAAAACTCGAGCAAAGATCAGTTTTTTTGAGTTGGCTAAGATCCAAAGTCAGCAAGATATACTGTTGTGTGCACTAGGATGAACAACAACAGACACCACAACCTCTACCAGCAAGGGAGCAAGCACACCTCCCAGATCACTTTCCACTGTGCTCAATACACTCTGGATGGAAGAAGCACACTCAGGTTGCCCCCCATTCCTGTTATCATTTCAATTTTTCAAAAGTAATGTTCACAATTGTCTGGTTGATTCCAGTGTTGTAACCAACGTCATGTCGCTCTCCATTGCAAAAAAAGCTAACCAATGGAAGCAAGAAATGATAAAAATAGCACTACTAAAAATAGCAGTTTGGGTATCAGTGCTAGATTGAGCAACAGGGAATGAAAAATGGAAGTGCTAAAAATAACATTCTATTTTTAGCAGTTTGGGATCGATTCCAATTTTAGTCAGTCCCTAGACTAAAATAGGAAGTAAAATTCGAATTTGAACATAACAACTATTTGAAAATAAATTAATTAATTCTCCATGAGTTAATTAGTTGTGAAAAATCAAACATGAAGTCTATGTGAGGACATGCAATAGTTTCTCTATTAATTGAGGAATTTATCCATCGGTTAAAGAGATAAGGATGAGTTCTAATTTGAGTTGCATTTAGTTGGCTCAGTTAATTGAGTCAAGTCCTGTTAGATTGATTTAAACAGTTTGTTTAAATTAATGTGAGTTCAGTTAGTTAATTCATGCTTTCATATAACAACTGCACTTTAGATAACTGAATATTCTCTCATGAATAAATCATGCATGTCAGTTCAGACAGAGACCCAGTTGAGATCAAATAAGGGACATTGTACTATCAGTTGGATGAATATTTTTCCTATAATGGAAGCTCATCCATGATGAGGATTTATCTCCTTCAAGACTACATAGTTGGATCAGAGGTTAGTGAGTGTGTGAAGAGGCCAATTCACACAAGTGGCTGCACTAGACCCCAATCAGAATTCACAAAGAAATAGGAGGCTTGGAGGGTAGACCAGAGGTTAGATAGAGGCCTTTGACTGTCTATGAGTAGCAGAGGTATTGCAAAGAGAGCAAGATAGCTTTTGAGCTGATTCTTTTTGTAATACTGGCTATATTTCCACTTGTATGATAATACATATTTGGGGTTTTACGCTGAGGCTTTCCCCGGGTTATATCTTTTGTGTTATGTGTGATTGATTCCTTCTTATCAGCTATATGTGTTCCTATTGATGTTGCTCATGTTCGATAAAGCTTCCTCTAAATTGGTTGTAGAAGTAGATCAAGTATTTTTCTTTAGTTTATTGCATTATCAGGTGATCTATAGGTGGGAATTTCACAAAAAAGATCAATGCACGATGGAGCGAAACATCCATGTGAATTATACAACTTGATCGAACATTAGTACCAGCCATTGGTGAACTACGAGATGTGATCATCCGAATATCTCATGATGGTTGAGTCCACCAATGCATCAACATAGTGGTTGTAGGCATCCCAGAAGTATACGGTCTACTACTTAGTAAAGATTGGTCCAGCCAGCTAGACGGATATTTTTCTACAGAATGGTCTGACATGTGGCTTCCATACAAGGGAAAATGCAACCAAATCTAGGTAGATTCTAAGAGGTAGATGAAGCATAATGTCACTCTTGTCAATGGCGAGAATGAACCGCTAGCCTTTTGCAGAACTCATGTTTGGCAACTGCCTCCTGGGAGCAACATTGGAGTGTTGTCCTGCACGGCCAGCTCCAGCCTCATTAGACACACAGTTGGGACTCCTTCCTTGCCTAATTGATGGTAATGAAACTTGTATAGCTCATTGTACCGACAGTAGTAGTGGTAGCAGTAGTACTGGCATGCCAAACAATCTATGTATGATAAGTTGTGGGCCATGGATTTTGACAAATCAGAGACAGATGATGGCTCAAGGACCGAGTGTATCTTAGTTTTCCAAAACAACAGACAATGCATGATCTCAAGATGCTTGAAGTTTGAGTGCACAAACAATGCTGGTAAGTATGAAGCACTCGTGTTGACCTTACAAAGGACCATCAGCCTCAATGCAGCCGCACTCAAAGTGATATTGTACCCCATGGAAAATGTTGATGCTTTCAAGGACATAACAATTGATGAAGCTAAGTATGAGCCACCCCTGAAAACTGCAGCCAACCGTAAGGAAGGTAACTTCCATCCCAAGGGTGGGGTTTCCCTCCACAAGCTCTATGGTTTGTAGAATTTCTGTCAAAGGCCAAGAAACAATAGAACCCACAAGACCTCCACTACAAACAAATAGAGCAACCTGGAAACCTATCATGATTTGAAGATAACCAATCTTAGTATAAGCTACATACCACAACATCGAAAAATATTTGACCACTTCACTAAACAGTATTGGGATGGATCTACATGGGTAGATGATGACCTAAGTACACACTACACATGAGAAATTCAACACAGGATTCCAAGTAAAGGAGGAGACAAGCCATTCGAGATAAAACTAGGCAACACACACATGTCTTTGCACTCCTTGTACAAGAAAAATTGACTAACATTTTGGATAATTGGATTACTTGGAAAGTTTGTCATCATACTTGTTTTTCTAATTTGAATTCCGCACGTAAGAAATCTAGGAAAATCCACTTATGCATTTATTTTAGAAACTCGATTCGTTCCCAAATAAAAACAACTACCCTGTGCCATCATCCGAGCCCATGTTACACATAGTACTTGAAACAATGGTGTTTTCTTCACTTAGAGGTCTTTTGGAATGCTACTAGGTTCTGATAGTTGAGCTCGGTGGACTCTCACTGGTCTATGAGAAGCTTTGCTCGCACACATTTCACTTGCAATCACTTGATGGGAGGACTAAAAACCTTCCTGTCAATGGCCAAGATCTCAAGCATTACCTTCAATAGGCTGGGCTGCACCCATGCCATGGACATAGTCTGCTTTCTGCTTGTTGTCCTCATCTTGCTTGCTTTGCTTATTATCTTTGTTTTTACTTTGTTTTATTATTCTTACTATTTTTGTTGTAGGAATTTACAGGGAAAGTTCCTCAGACATAACACCAAAGGACACCGCTCACAAACAGATCACAGATCAATACACCAGTATTTTGACGTGGTTAAAACCCTCAAAGAGGGAAACAGTCCATGGCCTAAGCCAACGCAGCCACTTCAAGAAATTTATTAATAAAAGAATGAAAATTTACATAAGCTTCTCTCATGAACAGTTAACCTACAAATGACCCTCCATGCGCTTTAAATAGAATTCATGGACCAATCGGGTGTCAAGCCACGGATCAAGTGTCGGTAATACCGAGGAGCGAATGAACCGTCGGATCACTACATATCGTGACCGTCGGATTGTAAGTTAAAAAATGTACAATGGTAAAGAAACACACTTTACCTAAGTCTATACCTAACTCTATACTAGACCAAGTTGAACTTAACTATTTCCTATGTGTCGGAATATCCTAACACCCCCCTTAAGAACAACTTGGGATAGGATTGAAGGATTTACAAATATGACACAATAGGAGAAGGAAGGAGGCACTGAGCCTATCCCCCCTTAGTGACAAATTCCTGAACCCCAACCATAAATCAAAGTTTAGTAAACTTCGCCTCCGTGAGAGCCTTTGTAAAGATGTCTGCAACTTGATCAGCTGTTGAACAATATTGCACTTCAAGAACATGGTCATGAATGAGATTTCTGATGAAGTGCATGTGTAGTTCAATGTGTTTTCTACGTTGGTGATGGACTGGATCTTTGCATAGTTGAATGGCACTTTGATTATCACACCAAAGTGTAGTCGGATGTTGCTGCTGAAAGCCAAACTCTGATAGGATCTGTCGAAGCCACAAGGCTTCCTTACTAGCTTCTACGACACCACGATATTCTGCTTCTGATGAAGAAAGAGAAATGACACCTTGATTCTTGCAAGCCCATGTAATAGGTCCTGAACCAAGAGTGAACGCATAACTGACAGTAAACTTCCAATCATCAGGGTCACCATCCCAATCGGAATCAGTGAAACCAACCAATAGAGGAGATTCTTTGGCACTGTAATGAATTCCAAACTGAACTGTACCTCGAACATAACGAAGTATTCTTTTAGTTGCTTTCCAATGACTTTCATGTGGGTTTTGCATAAACCGAGCAACAAGTCCAATAGCAAAGGAAAGGTTAGGACGTGTATGGGTTAGATACAAAATTTTTCCTACAAGTTGACGGTATAAGGTAGCATCAACTTTTGGGGAAGTACAAGTGACTGAAAGTTTGACTCCAGACTGAAAGGGAGAAGGAGCTGGTTTGCAGTCTTCCATGTGAAAATGGTGTAGAATATCACAGGCATACTTGATTGGGAAAGGGAAATACCTTCCTTGGATTGCAAGACTTGAAGACCGAGAAAATAATGTAAGTGTCCTGAGTCTGTCATTTCAAACTTCTTTTTGAGGCTGGACTTCACATGGTTGATAAGGTTTGGATCACTACCAGTGAGGATAAGATCATCAACATAAAGAACAAGAATGATAAGAGACTTTCCCACTTTCTTGGTGTAGACAATATTGTCAGAATGACACCTAGAAAAGCTAGATTCTAAAAGAAAGCTATCCATTTTGGCATACCAAGCCCGAGGAGCTTGCTTGAGACCATAAAGGGATTTCTTAAGCCGACATACGAGACTGGAGTCTGTTTGTATAAACCCAATAGGTTGTTCCATATAGATTTCTTCATGTAAATCCCCATGCAAGAAGGTGGATTTAACATCCATATGATGGACTTCCCATTTGAAAGAGGCAGCAAGGGAAAGAACAAGGAGGATAGAGTTCATTTTGGCAATAGGGGAGAAGGTTTCAGTATAGTCAATGCCTTCAACTTGTGAAAAGCCCTTAGCAACAAGACGAGCTTTATGTTTATTAACTTTCCCATCTGGTCCATACTTGGTTTTGTAAACCCATTTGCATCTAACAAGTTTTTGTCCCTTTTGTAGAGGAACAAGATCCCATGTATCATTTTCCAATAATGAACAATATTCTTCATTCATAGCTGCATCCCAATTTGGATGGCCTGAAGCTTCTGAAAAGGTGTCAGGATCATAATTTGGTGAGACTTGAGCTAGTAAAGAAGAGGCTCTTTTGAACTGAGAATGTGTATGGCGCTGATCTGTAGGATCACCAGCAAGATCACCTGCTGCATCCCGAGTAGCACAGACCCATTTTGGAAGTCAAGGAGCTGAAGGAGGATCATGAGAAGGTGGGGGAGGATTGTCATCCTCACTTTCATCATCTAAAGAATAAATATGTTCAAAAGTAGAAGAGATAGAGAGAGGTGGCACATGCACCGAACTAGGCTCATAGGCCGATTTGTTTTCATCAAACTTTACATCTCTTCTAATGATAACATTTTTGGACTTAAATGGAATAAGTCTATATCCTTTGACATCTTCAGAATATCCAACAAAAATACATTTTTCACTCTTGGGTTCTAAAGCTTTATGTTTCTCATCTGGAATATGGGCCCATGCTTCACTTCCAAAAACACGAAAGTGACTCATATCTGGTTTAATTGAGCTCCATGCTTCTTCAGGATTGATATTCTTTAAAACTTTAGTAGGAGTGTGATTTATTATGTAATTTGCACACTTAATTGCTTCTTCCCAATAAGTAAGACTAAGTCCTTTAGATTGAAGCATACAATTAGCCATTTCCTTTAAGGTGCGATTCTTCCTTTCAGCTACACCATTTTGTTGTGGAGTATATGGAACAATATGTTGCATTTGAATTCCATTATAAGTGAAAAAGTTGATGAAGTCATTTTTAACATATTCTCCGCCATTATTAGATCGTAGCTTAACAATTTAATGTCCATATTGTTTTTCAACAAAGGCTTTGAAGGCCAAAAATGTGTTAAATACTTCGCTCTTGAGTTTTAAGAAGTATACCCAAGTGCGTCTGGAGAAATCTTCAATGAAAGTTAAGAAATACTTGCAGCCAGAGAATGAAGCAACAGGAAGTGGACCACATAAATCACTGTGCACAAGCTGTAAAGGGGCTGAGGCGTGCCAAGAGGCATGTTTTTCAAAATTGTCCCGATGATGTTTTCCGAGTACACATCCGGAACAAACACCATCTCTGCAAGATACCATAGGAAGACCTGTCACCATATTTTCTTTACATAGATGCTGAAGGGAGCGATAGTTTAAGTGACCAAATCGCTCATGCCAAAGTTTGCTCACTTCATCATTATGAGCAACAAATGCCGAGGGAAGATTTGATGACCCAAAGTTGTGAAACTTATACAACCTTGTAGAATCATCAGCAATGCCAGTAGCTAAAATCTGTCTAGGATCCTTTAGGTCCTTAATTACAACATCGTGAGGTGAAAATTCAACGATTTTACCTTCACCTGAATGAGTTATCTGATATACAGATAGAAGGTTGCAGGATAAGGTTGGAACACATAATAAATTATTAAATTGACCATTGTCTATATGAAAAGTTCCAGTCCCTACAACACTAAGAGATCTAACGTCACCAACATATATATTTTTGGTGTTACAATCATTTAAAGAAGAAAACATGGCTTTGTTTTTGGCCATGTGATAAGAAGCTCCAGAATCAATGAGCCACTCATGAGATGAGAGGAAGAAGATACATTTAGTGCATAGCCAGACCGAGATGCTTGACAACCACATGCAGAAAGTGCCATTCCTGAAGATGAATTTCAAGAGTTCTCCAAATGGATGTTATGCTTCTTCATTGCTGCTTCCAATGCTTCCATCTTCTTAAAGCATTTAGATTCTAAGTGGCCATCTCTATTACAAAAGTGACAATGTCTATCAGTCTTCTTCCCTTTGTTTTTATTTTCCTTATCATTTTGGTGAAATGATTTTTCATTTTGCGGCTGAAATTGCTTCGGACCCTTGTTTGGTTTAGGACCATTCTTTTTAGGATACGGCTTCTTAGGATTCTTTGAATTTGGTTGATGCTAGGCAGTTAATGCTTTCTTAGAAGAGTTTCAAAGATTAAGAAGACCAAGGTGTAAGAGTTTTTCTTGTTCTCTTATTAAAGAATCATAAAAAGAATCAAAGGAAGGGGGCTTGTAGTCGTGTCCTTGAGAAATGAAGACTTCTATTGTAGAATGGAAGGTGGAAACAAACAAAGAGTAGGCTGGTCCCAACTTAGTAAGAATGGAATAGATAAGGTTACTATCTTCTTTCTTAACCTTAACACCTTCCAAGAGAAATCTAAGGGTCTTGAATTTAGACAAAAAATCTTCAATGCAAGAAACATTATTGGCGTCCAATGTAAGCAACTCATTTTCATGTTGATGGGCTGTAAGTTAATTTTTGATTCCAAAAACTTTAGTAAGATGCTGCATTTCTTTATCAGGAGTACCAAGTTCTACAATATGGAATCTAAGATCTGGAGAAATAGACATCCCTATCAACCCACGTGCTTGATCTTGCCTATTTTTCCATTTAGTTGCTTTATCTTCATCTTTCAGTTTGGTTTCTTGGCCTGAGGCTATTCTGTAAAGACCTTTACTTCTAAGTAAATCCACAATGTAGGACCACCATTGGAAGTAGTTGGTGCTGTCAAGAATAACTTGGCATGGACATTCCATTTTAACAAAAACTGAAGCTATATATGTTGAAACTAAGTGTTCCAATGGAAGGATCCCGAAACATTTGGCTGCTTAAAAAACAACGGCTCTAAAAATGGCTTCCGGATGAAGAAGTTATGGCTTTTTGAAGAAATGTTGATGAAGGCACCGACGAAGTGTGGGAATGAAAAAAAAATGCCCCTTTTCCAACAAAAAGGAGATTTGAACCGAAGACCTCTACTCTCATAAATTAGCTTTGAACCAAGTGAGCTAAACAAAAAGTTTGAGAGAGAGAGGGGGGGAGGACTTTGTTTTTTCTTGGTCATTGAAGCTTTGGATTGCGTGCTTGCTTGAGAAAGCTATTTTTCTCCCTACAAAACAAAAAACACAAAACCCAACACGGACATACAGAAAAAAAAAACCTTATGGCTTAAAGTTAGCTTTACCCGAAAACTAAATATTTTCCTCAATGTTTCTGATTTTCTGATCACACTGAGGCACAGCGGAAAAGAGCATACGCATGAGAAAAATCATTCCTTTCTGTTTCTGATTTGCCCAGATTGCACAGAGTCGCAAGGCAAAGAGCATACGCAAAAATCAAAGGTATATATCTGGTAATAAAAAAAAGCTAAATAAACCGAAACCGAAATAAACAGAGAGAAAATAACTGTAAACTGCAAATAAACACTGTATACCTCCAGATCTTAAAAAAGACGCAGCTAGGGCTACCAGAAACCTTTTCTCACGAAACGAAAGGGGTTCCTCACTGGAACAGATGCTCCTAAAATAACAGAGTAGTCCTCTCGGCCCAAAAGCAGTCAGAAACATCAGATCTAGGAGATGGCAGTCGGATGCAGTTGTACCGGCTTCAGATTTGGATCACCAACAGATGCGGCCCTCAAATAGCTCTGATACCATGTAGGAATTTATAGGGCAAGTTCCTCAGACAGAACACCAAAGGACACTGCTCACAAACAAATCACAGATCAATACACGAGTATTTTGACGTGGTTAAAACCCTCAAAGAGGGAAACAGTGCACGACCTAAGCCAACGCGGCCACTTCAGGATATTTATTAATAAAAGAATGAAAATTTACATAAGCTTCTCTCGTGAACGGTTAACCTACAAATGACCCTCCATGCGCTTTAAATAGAAATCATGAATGAATCAGGTGTTAAGCCACGGATCAAGTGTTGGTAATACCGAGGAGAGAATGAACCATTGGACCACTACATAACATGACCATCGGATTGTAAGTTACAAATGTACATAGTAAAGAAACACACTTTACCTAACTCTATACTAGACCAAGTTATACTTAGCTATTTCCTATGTGTCGGAATATCCTAACATTATCATTATTTAAATTATGTTATTACTATATTAATAATTTTAATCATGTTATTACCATATTGTTTGTTTGTTTTATGTTCTACTATTTTGTAACACTATTATACTAATCGTTATCTTTATTTAATTCATGTTATTACTATATTGTTTTTCTGTTTTCTGTTTTATGTTTTACTATATTGTAACACTATTTTGTAACACTATTATACTAATCATTATAATTACTTAATTCAAGTTATTACTATATTGTTTGTTTGTTTTATGTTTTATGTTTTACTATATTGCGACACTATTTTGTAACACTATTTATGTTTAATGTTTTACTATATTGTAACACTATTTTGTAAACAATATTTATTTTTTATGTTTTACTATTTTTAACAATATTTTGTAAGATTATTATACTAATAATTATAATTATTTAATTCATGTTATTATACTATCTTAATAATTTTAATTCATGTTATTACTATATTGTTTGTTTTTTTTATGTTTTATGTTTTACTATATTGTAACACAATTATACTAATCATTATCATTATTTATTTCATGTTATCACTATATTAGTAATTTTAATTCATGTTATTACTATATTGTTTGTTTGTTTTATGTTTTATGTTTTACTATTTTGTAACACTATTTTGTACAACTATTATAATAATCATTATCATTATTTAATTCATGTTATTACTATATTAATAATTTTGTCACTAGATTCATTTTTGTCTGATTTCTCTTTTGAGGTTTGTTTATTTTTCTTCTTCCCCTTCTGTTTACCATTGCCATAGATGATTCTACGACATGGATATCTGCAGGAATTTAGCGGAATAGTCCCTAGTCGGGGAATCTGGTAAAGTTATCATAGGATAAGAATTCTTTAAAGATTTATTATTTCTTTTGGTACTAATTAAACCAATCATACCATCAGCAGCATGAGACCCTGAAGGAACTACAGTTATTTGATTGTGTTTCGGAAGGTCGAGGATTTTTTCATGTAAGGTACCTGACTGCATATAGACAAGGTAAAGGTACTGAGCCTGAGCAATTACTTGCTCTTAATTATTAATAATGTTATTACTATATTAATAATTTTAATTCATCTCATTATTGTATTGTATTGTTTGTTTGTTTGTTTTATGTTTTATTTTTTACTATTTTGTAACACTATTATACTAATCATTATCATTATTTAATTCATGTTATTACTATATTGTTTGCTTCTTTTATGTTTTATGTTTTACTATACTGTAACACTATTATACTAATCATTATCATTATTTAATTCATGTGATTACTATATTGTTTGTTTGCTTTATGTTTTACGATTTTGTAACACTATTATACTAATCATGATCATTATTTAACTCAGGTTATTACTATATTAATAATTTTAATTTATGTTATTACTTTATTAGTAATTTTAATTCATCTTATTGTTATATTAATAATTTATTACTATATTGTTGGTTTGTTTTATGTTTTACTATTTTGTAACACAATGATACTAATCATTATCATTATTTAATTCATGTTATTACTATATTGTTTGCTTGTTTTGGGTTTTATGTTTTTATATTTTGTAACACTATTTTGTAACTCTATTACACTACACATTATCATTATTTAATTCATGTTATTACTATATTGTTTGTCCGTTTTATGTTTTATGTTTTACTATTTTGTAACACTATTATACTAATCATTATAATAACTTAATTCATGTTATTACTATATTAATAATTTTAATTCATGTTCTTACTATATTGTTTTTTTGTTTTTTGTTTTTTGTTTTACTATTTTGTAACACTATTATACTAATCATTATCATTATTTAATTCATGCTATTACTATATTAATATTTTTGTCACTAGATTCATTTTTATCTAATTTCTCTTTTGAGGTTTGTTTATTTTTCTTCTTCCCCTTCTTTTTACCACTAGATTTTGATTTGGCCGTAGATGATTCTACGACATGGATATCTACAGGAATTTAGTGGAAGAGTCTCCTGTCGGGGAATCTAGTAAAGTTATAATAGGAGAAGAATTCTTTGAAGACTTCTTCTTACTTTTGGTACTAATTGAACCAATTATACCACCAGCAACATGAGACCCTGAAGGAGCTATAGGTATTTGATTGTGTTTCGGAGGGTCGAGGATTTTTTCATGTAAGGTACTTGACTGCGTATAGACAAGCTCAAGGTACTGAGCCTAAGCTATTACTTGCTCTAAATTATTAATAATGTTATTACTATATGCCCCGGCTGCGGGTGATTAAAATGGGAGTTAATGAAGGGGCGGCCTCATTAAGAGGCAAGTGGCTGCCCACTTCAGACAGGTGGATGGAAGCGTCTCGAGACAGCTTCATCCGTCCAGCACAGTTAAGTGCGGCCTTAACTCCGCATGGGAAAACGGTCACGCAGAGTGTTATATCCATCGACCTCCTCCGCCTGACGATGCACTATGAAGGGTTGGCAAAGGTTGGAATGGTTAGCGTCTGGCCTCAGTGTTCTGTAAGAAATTTGTTCAGGTCTTGGATGAGGGTATCATGGTTGAGTGTACCAGGATTTAGACCTCGGCCCTCTGCTCAGAAGGCCTCGGTCTCTACCCTGGGTCGCTCAGGCTTCCTTGTTTGCTCGTATCAGACAGTCCTGGTCTCTGAGCGCAACATTCAGCTTCAAAGTATTCGGGTTCTGAGCATTCCGCCCAGCGCGGCTCTGGTTTTTCCTCATCTGCAGATTCGGGTGGTAAGTTCCAGTCCTTTCCATTGTGTTATTTCTACTGTAATCGACTTACCTTGTCAGTTTCTGTGTGGAGAAGGGCACATTCTGGGTATATTGGTGTGCGGTTTGGTTTCAGGATGCCGCGTGAGCGAATGCAACTCATTAGTCGACGGGGTGGCTCAAGGGGTGGCGCTAGAGGTCATGCTTCTTCTCCACGATCCTCAGCCTCACTCGGCTCCCCCTCTGAGGAAATCAACTCACCAGGAGCTCGGCGGGGACGAGGCAGAGCGAGAGGGCGGGGAAGGACATCAATGTGCTCGCTCGGTTCTCACCCTTCCACTCGATTCTGGTTTCCTTGCCTCTTGGATAATGCCACATATTATGTCATTGTCAGGATCGAGAAATGTGAGCACGCAGTCATGCCAGAAATCCCAACGGAGCCACGACCACCCTCGCCTGTTCAGAGGTCTCGACTGCAGCCTGCGGAGGCTTGGGGTGGGATGGCGAGAGGAGTGGCGGGAACAAGTGAGCCTGCAAGGAATGATCCTCCCTACACAGATTCAAGAGCCTCTGATCCATACGCCTGTCCTGTGGTGGAGGAACAACCATCCACCTCCATGGATGAGTAAGTCCTTTGTTTGGCTGCTAGGGAGATTACTTTTACAGCTTCAGAATGGCGGTTCGATGGTTTTGGGTCGATTCTCGTTAACGCATGTTGTGTCTGTTATGTGTTTCATGTCGGGTATGTATGGAAGCTCCGTGTCTGTAAAATTCCCCCTCGCCTCGGCAGGGATAGGAAGCTTTTTTGCATGTAACTAGTCTGTTATGGGTTCGGGTCTAGAGTCAGTGGACAGTCTTGCATGTAACTAGTCTGTTATGGGTTCGGGTCTGGAGTCAGTGGACAGTCTCTTTGTTCCACAGTTTTTCAGGTTCATGTTCAGTCACAGTAAGCTTAAATGTTCAGCGGCAGCCATCCTAGCATGGCGGATATAATCCTTTTGTAACTCTTTTTGTATAATATATTGGCAGTAGCACAATTTACACAAAAAAATGTTATTACTATATGAATAATTTTAATTCATCTTATTACTATATTGTTTGTTTGTTTGTTTGTTTTATGTTTTACTATTTTGTAACACTATTATACTAATCACTATCATTATTTAATAATTGTTATTACTATATTAATAATTTTAATTCATGTTATTACTATATCGTTTGTTTTTTTTTTATGTTTTATGTTTTACTATTTTGTGAAACTACTACACTAATCATTATTATTATTTAATAATTGTTATTACTATAATGTTTGTTTCTTTTTATGTTTTATGTTTTACTATTTTCTAACACTATTATACGAATCATTATCATTATTTAATTCATGTTATTACTATATTGTTTGTTTGTTTTATGTTTTATGTT
>APFE031672905.1:87557-102888 GCA_000404065.3 Pinus taeda | reverse complement strand
TATATATACAGTTAGTTAAAATTAACAAATGAATACTTTTATTATATAATTTACCTAATTTAACTAATTTTGGTTTGACTCGGGGCATTAGGTCAAAATTAGCCGTTGGCAATTTAGCCGTTAGAGTCTCTGCACATACTATTTAGCAAGCTAAGCTGGATTGGTTCTTCAACTTGTCCTGACGATGAACCACATTGGTTGGTTTGAAACGCATCAACAGAAGAATATCTATGTGATTTCGCCGAAAATTCTCTGGTTAGTAAGAGTGGGGCTTATCTCCTCCTTATAATATCTTAGCTTTCTTTTCTCTGCCATCTCCTTATCCTCCCACAAATTATCCTAAAATTTGTAAGTAATAGTGATTTTAATATATTTCTCATTCTCCAATATAATCTCCTCCCTTATCCACAAATGGTCGATCTAGGACTATGCATCGTTATGCCAATCTCACTTGAGGCAGAGGTGGGGCTTTTGACTAGAGTTAGAATAAATATTTGGGAACCTCGTGGCTTCCATATTAGATAACTTCTTTTTGTCCATAAGCTATCTAAACATAGCCATGTTTTAAATGGGGGAGATTCTAGTTTCAATCAACAGAATAGGGTAGGGACTATTTCCTTCAATTTTGAGATTGTATGTTAAAAATTGGTTTTGGATCATCTCAATCATTTTCCATGATTCTCTAAATATCTTGTAGCCCTAAACATCATAACCATATAAAATAAGAGGGGTTATGAGCCTTGGTGAAAATTTTCATTAATGTCAATATGAGTATTGAAGAAGATAATGATGCATGAATGAATGCTTGTTGGAAAATAAGATGAATCCCTAGCCTTGTTGAAGATGCCCTAATCCTAATAAATTAAGAACACATTTCGAGCCCAAAGTTTATGAAGAAAAATCCATAGCAGTTATCATATATCATTTTTTATTGATGGAAAAATGACCTTATTTGAGGATGGAATTGGCATAGGCTTGCAGAAGACATTCAAATCTCTTCAACAAGAACTTAGAATAAGCTAGGAGAAAATGATTTTTCAAGTTGGAACAGAATATTTTTTTATGCTAGCCAACGTGAGCCAACATGTGCAAGTCGACTCCTCCTTAAAGGGACATGTCATTAATATAAAGGTCAAAACATGTATAAATATAAGTTTGAACTCATCATTGTAAGCATGAATTCGGTGAAGAAAAACCACACAAGTAGAAAATAAGACTAGTTCACAACTCATGAACTAGAAAGGCCAATAGAAAAAAATTTGGAGGAGCCTTCTAAATGTGATTGGGTTTATGTTTGATTGGTGAGAGGATCAGATTATTTATTTTTTATGGCTCGAATTTATAGCCTCGTGGAGCTCAAACTATTAATTTGTGAAGGGATCAAGCTATAGCCCTATTGAGCTTGGACTATTGATTTGTGAAGGCACCGAATCATAGTCTCATAGAGCTCAGATTTGCAATATTGTAAGGCATCAGACTTGTGATAGCTAATCTATGGAGGATCAGAAACTTGTGGTGGATCAGACTTGCAAACCTATGGAGCACAGACTATATCACAAACCTGTGGAAAATCACTGATGGAAGTTCAAATTATTAACCTGTAGAGGATAAGACCTGTGGTAACTCAATCTGTGGAGGCTTAGACCTATGGTGACTCAGCTAGTGGAGGCTTAGACCTATTGTAGCTCGAACCTATAGAAAATTTTTGGAGCTCATATATGTGACACTTTAGACTTGGGGCTTGTAAACCTTGTACACTCTTGAAAAATGAAGAACTTGTGGACTTCATCAATGAAGAATTTGAAGGCTTGAACAATGAATGAATTGGACGATTGAATAGTAGAGAACTTGGATCCAAGAAAAGCAATGAAATTGGAGGTTTGAATAGTGAAGAACTTGAAGCTTTGGATAGTGAGGAACACTCCTATTTGGATCTTGGACAATGGAAAAAATTAGTAGTCTATGCTAATCTTATGGACTGATTGTTTAACTGTTGAAGAAAGTCATGAAGCTTTTGAAATTAAGTCATTTATACACTCTGTTTTTTAACCAAGTTGCAAGCTAGAGGGTTGGAGCCTCAAGAAAACAAGGTTGTTTCCTTTCTAAAAATAAGGTTGGAGCCCTATAGGTTTGAGCCTCGTGAAGTCTAAGTTGGATCTTGGCAAACTATATGTAGCAACCTTATGGATTGGATATTGGTGTCTTGATCTAGGGTTGGATCCCTCAACATTTTTGTACTCTAATTTATGTAAAAAGAGGATTGGTGTCCTTATATGTTCTTAATAAAATTCATATTATTTACTATTTTATTGTAATTATGAAGAATCTTATGTGGCATTAAATATAATAATTGAATGAAATAATTATTCAACACCCCTCTTAGTATTTCAACAATTGGAATCAAATCCAACTTCTTCATAATCAACCTAACAGTGGGAAGAAGGATTCTTAGTCACAATGACCGGTAAAGATTCAGGAAAAATACTTCAATTTGATGGAACAAATTTTTCCTTTTGGAAACATAGGATGAAATTTTATTTAATGCCACTTGCACCAGAATTATGGCAACCAGTTCTATATTGCTATAAATTTCCACCTTCTCCACCAACAAATCAAGGTGGAATAAAAAATTATATAGGAATGCCAACATACTAAATTCCATAGAAAGTGGAATTTCTGATTTAGAATTTACAAAAGTTATGAATTGTGAATATTGCAAGTAAATGTGGGACAAGCTAATTTCTATCTATGATGGAGACTTCGAAGTCAAGAAGGTAAAAATCCAAACTCATAGAAGACAATTTGAGAGCCTTAAAATGGATGATGAAGAAGACATTGCAAACTTTTTCCTTTGATTGGATGAAGTTGTTAACTCACTCAAGGGTCTAGGTGAAAACATTGAAGAAAGTACCTTTGTCCAAAACGTTTTGAGACCACTTCCAGAACATTTTGATTTCAAAGTTAGTGCCATAGAAGAAATAAAGGACATGGATACCCTAAAAATGGATGAATTTCATGGGATTCTCATTGCATATGAAATGAGAAGAGGAGTATCAAACTCGCAAGAAGATGCATTCAAATCTTCAAAAACATCGAAAAATAGAGAAAAAATGGAATTATATCGCTGATGATTCTAATACTGAAATAGAACTAGCACAACTCATGAAGAAACTAAGGAAAGGGTCCAAACTCAAAGATGAGTATCCTCTCATTTGTTTGAAGTGTGGTATAATAGGACATTATGCTGCAAATTGTCCTCATAAACATGATAGAAATGATGAAGATGAATACAAAAAGAGGATGTTCAAGAAGAAAGGATCAAACAAGAATAATTTCTTCTCGACAAAAGATGACTCCGATGAAAAAGAAGTCATGATTACAAAGAAAAAATCAAATAAAAATTATTTTCTACTCAAAAAGGATAATGATGAGTATGATGAAGAACATGACTATGTTTGAAGCAATGAACTATTATTCATGGAATTTACAAATTATGATGAATCTAGAAGATAAGATGAAGGAAATGTGGATGAATTACTAATTAGTGTTGTTGAAGAAAATGAGAAATCAAGGAATAAAGTCATTTACCTAAAAAAAAAAATAGGAAGAAGAAAAAAGGAAGGAAAATTTGTTGAACAAAAAACTAAATGAAAGAGAAGAAATATGCAAAAAACTTGAAGGTGAAATTGTCTCTCTAAAGAAAGAGTTTAATCAAGATAATAAGAGCTTGCAAATTTATCAAACTCTTGATACCATACCATTGTTGCCACAACCAAAGCCCTATTAAAATTTTCCTTGATAGAAATTTTGAATGGGCCCCATTATAAGTTGATCTTGCACTCCTCTGAATGATCTATCTTTTCCCAAGGATTTTAGCTCTTTGCTAAGCCAAATCTCTAATTTCTAAATGGTCAAGGCCCCCTTTGATAAATCTCTTCTGCATAGTTCATTCTTGACCCAGCTTAGCCCTTCATTCATTACCTTCATTATACTTTTCAATCTTCATATGAATTTGTGGCATTTCTATGCCCACACACATAATCACCCGCACCCTCATTACAGTCATTTGTGCACTTAATATACAAAACCTTCTATCACCTGTTTATTTTCATTATAACCCTTTAAAATGAAAATCCTTCTTAAAGCATGCATAAATCCCTTTTGGGGGCCTATCACAACTAACATAAGGCATTCATGGCTGCCAGACCTGATGGCATTATTAACCACATTTTATACATCATCAGGTCCAAAATCCCATCGCATGTCACAATCGGCCTGGGTATGACGCCTTTACGTAAAGCACTCTGTTGTCTTTTAGACCTGATGGAGTTACTAATCGGAATATATGTGTTATCGAGTTTGGATCTCAATCGCTCATCGCATATCGACAGAGCGCAGGGGCATGCAATTAGCAGGGAGGAGGAAGCCAAACTTGCTGATGATTATAAAACTAGGCATATTTAATTTCAAGTCCTCCCCAATTTCCATATGCAGATTTTTCCCATTATCCATGTGTTGTGTGATAAAGCATTAACGTCAGGGTTTTCCAAAGGGAAGGGTAACATTACGGATCTGAAGGGATTTATGAACCTTAACAAATATGTGTTCAGGTTCGAGATCCATTTCACATATCGTAATCAGCAGGATCCCAAGGCTTGAACATAAGGTGCACACCGATGTGGCGGACCCACTGATCCTATTAAGCATACCATATACTATATCAGGTCTAGAATTAATCGCTTATTGCTATCGGGAGGCATAGAGTTTATATATATGGCGTGCTACCTTCTACCGGACCCAATGGTTTTATCAACAACAATATATATATTATTGTATATATATATTATATATTATATTTTATATATATATATATATATGTGTGGTTATGTATGTATGTATCGGGTCCAGAGCATTTCGCATATTGCAAGCGGCCCGGTCCAAATTTTCATATATAGCACACCATAACCTCTCAGACCCACCGATGATTACAAAGCCTAGCATATAAATTTTCAATTCCACAATTTGGATTTGGCTGTGTGTTTTGCGACTATTTTCAATGTGAACAGAGTTCTCACTTGCATACTCAATCAATGTATGGATTAAAGACCAGGGGACCGAATCTTTCATGATTGTTCATTTGATGTTATATATGCTTCATGAAGGCAAAGATTTGTTGTTTTAGGCATTTTATCATTTGTTCATAATCATAAGGCTAATATGAATTATCTCTACAGGTGAGGTCGAGCAGATCTAGTAGTAGGTAGAGGCACTATATGTCTGGATGAAACCTCTATAACCCCAGTTGGGTACTACAAAGGCGAAGTATGCAAAAATGGACATGGACCTTCATTATGCATGATGAAGGCTCACTCTATGGCAAGGAGAGCACATTGTCGATCCCTCAAGATGTCACTCCTTCCAGAAACACCTCAAAGTGTGCCGAGTGTGAGATGGCGGACATGACATTTCAAGTTTCCCTCAAGAAGCGAGAGGAAATAATAACTATTTCACACAGGTACAGTGAAGGGATACAGAGCCACGCTTAGTTCCTTCGACACCTATCCATTTCCTGTGAAGCAAAATGCTCCGACAAAGTGACTTCGACATGGCAGCAGCCTCACCACTCCTATCCCTATGTACTTGATTTGCATTCTGAAAAACATTGGGGGAAATGAAGAGGCAGGGAAGATCGAGAGCGAGAGTTTTATCATAAATAGTACCCCCAAGGAGGGGAAGGGGCTTTTAATTTTCGAGAAGAACAATGTTTCTTTATTGTGAATGAGGAGGACTATTTTTTAGGGAAGAGGGATCCATTAGTTTCCAACTCCTTGTATTGGTTTGGATCAGAGTGTCGTTACTAGCATGAATGTAAATGTGATTTATATTTATGCATATTGATGACTTACAATTCACTATTGGTATTGTTAAATTCAATGTGATTCAGCTTCATGGTTAACTTGTGAATGGTCTCTGATTCGAAACTAAATTAAACATTAATTGTAGTTTTAATTCCATAGAAGAATGTGGATTCCTATATGAGTGATTGGATTGAAATTTAGGTTTAGTATAGTCTTGTCCAGCTGTGAATTCAGCGATTGATTCATTTGGACTTGAATCTATGCATGATGTTTAACCTTCTTTATCAAGCTCATGTTGAACATATATATGATGTTTAAACCTCTGTATCATGCTCTTGCAGGATAGATTGCAGTAGTTAGAAATAGTATAGATAGGATTTAATACATAGATTTTAGCTATTTGATTTTGTTGATTTAATTAAAGTCTTACTCCCAGAAGCAATGTTTCAACATGTTCAAGCGGTTTACGGGGTTCCTTAAAACCCGTCAGAGCTAGCCAATCCAAACGAACGTAGGTCTAATTGGGGCTTGCAATCAGTTTAGTTCCCTTTGTTAGCATAGTGCATACTAGCCACGTCAACACATACTTAATACTCAATTACCTCAACATGATAAGAGTGGAATTAGTTTCAAAGGTGAATCATCAAGTTCAAAGAAGAACGCCAATGAAGAAATTCAAAGAAGTTGTGTTGACATCCTTTGCAAAGAAGAGAAGTCGTTCCACCTAGAACAAATATCCACCTACAATAATCCAAGGAATAAACACAAAATATCTCCACGAAAGAATATTACATCAATTTAAGGTTATCCAGACATGTATCAAAGTATCTTTCTTTTTTATTATTTCTACTGTAAAAAAATTGGCTATCAAGCTAAGCATTGCAAGGCTTAAAAGGATAATAACTCAAGGAGATATAAGACCAATTATCAAAACAGGTTGCTTGAACAAGGTCAAATCAAGACCTATAATTCATTTGATCCTTTGCCTAAGTATGTTCTAGTATGTTCAAAATGAAATTATTTAGGTCATGATGCATAAAATTGTCCACTTATCTCAAAAATAGAAGAATTGAAAAAGGGGAACCTAGTACAGATAAATGTGGTCTAGTTTTATGTGCACAAAGTAATCAAAATCAACGATTTGTGGATGTTCAAGACACATGACAGGTGAAAAAAACATGTTTATCTCATTAAATAAAAAGGATGCAAATGTATCTTTTGGAAGTGGATCTACTAAAATTTATCGAAAATGAATAGTTGCTCTTGTTAATGGAAAGGGAAAAGCACAAAATGGAATGCTAGTAGAAGGGCTCAAACACAATCTCCTAAT
Source organism: Pinus taeda (assembly GCA_000404065.3). Classification (NCBI taxonomy): domain Eukaryota; kingdom Viridiplantae; phylum Streptophyta; class Pinopsida; order Pinales; family Pinaceae; genus Pinus; species Pinus taeda. The sequence continues at coordinate 95,700 of APFE031672905.1, read as the reverse complement.
CCTTAGATAAATTTATAATCAAGGACATAATGTTATTTTCAGTGATAAATGTTGTGAGATAATAAAATCCTCTTGAGGAGAACTTGTGGGAAAAGGAGTAAGAATGCTAGATAACATATACATTTTGAGTAAAATTTACGAAGAAAAATTCTAAATGAGTCAAACAGAGGAAGGCTAGTTATGGCACACATGATTGGGACATATAAATTTTGACAACATGGTCAAAACCAGAAAACAAGTTCGAAATAAGACATTCAAAAAATTCTAAAACCAGAACAAATTGTGTGTGGCCCACGTCAACATGGAAAGAAAACTAGAACATGCTTCAAGGCTGACGAATACTAAACATAAAAAACGTTGGAGACCATACATGCACATTTATGTGGACCAACCAGAAATCCAACTCTACAAGGTGAAAGGTACCTTTCTCTATTTGTAGATGACTATACTATAATGATGTGGGTATTATTTATAAAATTTAAATCTAAAGCTCTTGAAAGTTTTAAGAATTTCAAAGATCTTGTGGAAAATAAAAAAGAATAAAAAATCAAGGGTCTTAGAACAGATAGAGGAGGAGAATTTACTTCAAATTATTCAATGATTTATGTGAAATACATGGAATCAAAATAGAACTTTCTTTACCTACAACTCCTAAATAGAATGGAGTAGTGGAAAGAAGAAACAAAAATGTGCAAGAAACGATGAGAACAATTCTACTAGCAACACATTTGCAAGCCAATTTTTGGAAAGAAGGAGTTGTTTCAACAGTGTATACCTTGAATAGAGCCCAACTAGGACGAAATAATGATAAGAATATATATGAATTACTTAATGGAAGACCTACTTCAGTAAAATATTTTAAAATTTTCGGAATTAAATGCTTTATGAAGATCAATGATGACTCACCAAGAAAGTTTGATTCTCATGTTGGTGAAGGAATATATCTTGGATATTCTACAAAAAGAAAAGCATACAAATGCTACAACAATCCACTACGAAAGATAGTATAAAGCAGTGATATGAATATTGACAAGGCACTTCTGGAAAAGGAAATTGAAGCCTATGAAGAAGATTCTATTATTGAAGAATATGAATACTATATGAGAAAGGAATAAAAGGATAAAGAAGTCAAAATGAGTCATCTAAAACTCCATCAAAAGTATAATTTGCCCAAAAAAACCATCCGGAAGAACATATTATTGGTAATGTAGATGATGGAATACAAAACAGAAGAATGATGACAAATACACCAAGAAAGGATGATGTTTCCTTACTATCCATGGTAGAACTAGAAAACATTTCTCAAGCTAGTAAGGATCCTCATTAGGTAAAAGTTATGGAAGAATAAATTTTTCAAATCCAAAAGAATGGAACGTGGGAAGCCGTACCTCGTCCAAAAGAAAAAGAAAAAATATTGGAACCAAGTAGGTATTCAAAAAAGAAATGAATGAAGATGGAAAGATCATTGGAAATAAGGCAAGGCTTGTTTGCAAATGATACTCACAAATCGTATGAATTTACTTTGAAGAAACTTTTTCACTCGTAGCTTGATTGGATGCTATAAGAATTTTCTTGGAATTTTCTTATTCAAAGTTTTCAAAGCCTATAAAATGGATGTGAAATCAACATTTCTTAATGGTGAGCTAATGGAATAAGTTTACATGGAGCAACTAGGATGGTTTGATCTAGCACAAGGAAAATATTTCATTTATAAACTAAAAAAGGAATTATATGGATTAAAACAAGATCCTAGAGCTTCATATGCAAGATTGCATCATTATCTACAACAACAAATGTTCAAAAAGGGGGTGGTTGGAAGTAACCTCTACAAGAAGATAGACAAGGACAAATTAATAATCACTCTTCTATATGTTAATGATCTGATTTTTTCCAGTAACAATGATGAGATGAGTCATGAATTTGCTCATAACATGTCTAGGAAATTTGAAATTTCTATGATTGGCGAATTATCTTACATCCTTGGACTAGAAGTAATTCAAACTAAAGTAGGTATGTTCATATCCAAAATAGAATATGTTAAAGATATGCTTAAAAAATATGGGATGAAATAATGTGTTGTCATGACCACACTGATAACTACCAATTGAAAACTAAGCAAAGATGATGAATCCCCTTCAGTAGATGCAACTCTTTATAGATCAATGATTTGAGCTCTTCTATACTTAACTGCTTCATGGCCTGTTATTATGCAAGCAGTAAGAATGGTTGCAATATTTCAATCATCTCCTAAGGAATCCCATTTGATGGTTGTTAAAGAATTCTCAGATATTTGAAAGGTACTCATAATTTTCGCCTATGGTATCCTGAAATCACAACTCTTACTTTGACATCTTCCACCGATATTTATTGTGCTCGAGGCATAAATGATCATTAAAGTATTACCGGAAATGCATTCTTCATGGGAGACTGTCATATATCTTGGCTCAGCAAAAAACAATCATCCATATCTCTCTCCATAACTGAAGCCAGATACATAGCTATTGCATATTATTGTACAAATATATTGCGGATGAAGGAAGTTATTAATCATGTCAACGTAGAATTTAATAAACCAATCATTATCTATTATGACAATACCAGAACCATCAATATTTCAAAGAATCTGTTAATGCACTCAAAGACAAAACATATTCCAATAAAATACCATTTCCTCTGAGAACAAGTTGCAGAGAAATATATCATATTGGAATATATCAATACAAAGGAACAAATTGCATATATTTTCACGGAAGCCCTACCATGAGAGGAATTTGAGTATCTCTGCCAAAAGATGGGGGTCATTTATCTTGCATCACATTAAGACAACACATTGATAGGGAAAGGAGCACCATGACAGGGGGAGTAGCATGACAAGGAGCAACTTGGTAAGGGGAGTAGTTGGACACCCCATTTTTCATTGATGTCAAATGGGGAGAAAGTGTTGGAAGAGGAGAGAATATTTCCATCAATGACAAAGGGGGAGATTTGCAGTCAAAATTCTCATTGATGTCAATATGAGATTGATGAAGATAATGATGCATGGATGAATATTGGTTGGAAAATAAGATGAAAACCTAGCATTGTTGAATATGCCCTAATCCTAATAAAAGAAGAACACACTTGGATCCCTAATTCTATGAAGTATAAGCCCTAGAAGTTCACATATATTATTTTTTATTAATAGTAAAATGACCTTATTTAAGTATGGAATTAGAATAGGATCTTAAAAGACAATGGTATCTTTCCAGCAAGCACTTACACACATTGTAATTCCTCATAAGCTAAGAAAAAATGATTTTTCAAGTTGGAAGATATTAATTTATGCTAGCTAACATGATCCTACATGTGCATGTCAACTCCTCCTCAAAGGGACATGTCATCTCATTAAAGGTAAAAAAATGTGTCAATATGTGTTTGAACTCATCATTCTAAGCATCAAATAGGTGAAGAAAAACCACAGGACCAGAAAAGAAGACTAGTTCGCAACTCATGAACTAGAAAGTATAATAAATAAAATGGAGGAGCATTCTAACTGTGATTGGATTTATCTTTGACTGGTGAGAGGCTCAGATTATTGATTTGTGAAGGCTTAGAGTTACATTCCTATGGAGCTAATATTATTGATTTGTGAAGGCACCGAGTTACAATCTTATGGAGGGCAAATTATTGATTTGTGAAGGAACCAAGTTATAATCCTGTGATGCTCGGGTTTGCAAGACTGTAAGGCATCATTACTGTGATAAATAATCTGTGAAGGATCAGAAACCTATGGTTGCTCAAACTTCTAAGCTTTTGGAGCTCAAACTATATCACAAACTTGTGGATAGTCACGTGTGGAGGCTCGCATTATTAATCTGTAGCGACTCGAACCTATGGTAACATAATCTATGGAGTCTTGGACCTATTGTGACTCGACCAATGTAGGCTCAGACATATTGTAGATCGGACATATAGAAGAATTATGGAGCTTGTATGTGTGACTCGGGGCTTGTAAACCTTGCACACTCTTGGACTGTGAAGAACTTATGTCCTTAACCAATGAATATTTTGAAGGCTTGAGCAGTGAAGGACTTGGAGGATTGAAAAGTGAAGTACTTGGAGCCCAATAGTGATGAACTTGGAGGCTTAAATAGTGAAGAATTTGAATCTTTGGACAATTAAGAAGACTACTATTCAGATCTTAGACAATGGAAAAAATTAAGAGTCTGTGATAGTCTTGTGGAGTGATTATTTAACTATTGGAGGAAGTCCAAAAGCTTTTGAAATTAATTCATTTATACATTTTTTCTATTCACCAATTTGGAAGTTGAAGGGTTGGAGCCCTAGATGTCGGAGCTTCATAAAATGAAGGTTCGATCCTTGCTAAAAATAGGGTTGGAGCCCTAGAGGTTGTAGCCTTGTGAAGTCAAAGTTGGAGCTTGGAAAAGTACATGTAGGAGCCTAGTGGATTGGATATTGGTGTCTTCATCTAGGGTTGGAGCCCTCAACATTTTTGTACTCAATTTATTGTAAAAAGAGGAATGGTGTCCTCATCCCTTCTTAATAAAATTCCTATTATTTACTTTTTGGTTATTATTGTGAAGAACCTTAAGTGGCATTAATTATAATAATTGAATGGAATATTGATTTACCCCCCTCTCAGTATTTCAACAACAAGAGTCTGGAATAGGAAATTTTACTCCATACTCAGAGATCAGTCAACTTACATTTGTTTTCAAGCTCATAGTATACTTTCGAGCACCCTATAATTGTTTTCTTGATGCTATAGCTCGAATCAAACTGATGGTGAATCTAAATACCTAAATATTTATATGAGGAAACCTTATCCAAATACTTGTCATCATATAAAAAATTATCATATAATATTTTAAATTGAAGGTGTCTTAATTCTTAAAATAAATTCTTTATATAATTTTTCTTATTTCAAAGTACTATGAATAGCATTTCTTTCAAATAATTATTATATATATATTTATTGTGCTGAGAGGCGAGGCGAATCCTAAATCCCAGTATGACCCCGATGTGTAAGTATTTCACGTTGTCAAAAAATAATAAAAATATGTTTTATAATGTCTGCCAAAACATTATTCTGCTGAGAGGTGCATTTTACAACCTAGTATGATGTCAATGTGTATGTATGTCATGCCCTCAAAAAATAGTAAAAATATTTTTTACTAATGTCCACCATAACATTAGCTTTAATCTAAAATCATATATAAGTTTTTAATCTTATTAATGGACAAAGATTAATTATTAAAATGTAACTATGTATTATTATATAATTTGAATAGATAATAAATTATATCATGCATTTAATAGTTTGTTTATCATGTATGTGAATTTTAATGGATCATAAATTTACCTTTAACAAAATAATGTACCACATTAAAATTCCAAAGTAAGTAAAATAGTAAACATCTCTATTGATATTTACTAAAGCTAATAGCATCCCTTAAATCAAAGGAAAAAGGTTAATTGAACACAAATAATAAAAAATCTTGCTCCAAAACATTTTAATATTTGTTTTGATTAACTATTTGTAAAATGAATCTTGAAAGGGAAAACCATATCTTATGGATATATTAAAGACTTCGAAGACATAAATATTTCCACAACAAAGTTCTAATATTTTAAAATATTAATTTGACGTAGTTTTATTATAATATTTTTTATGATGCCATAATTTGTTTTATTAAATCTATTTAACAACTTTAGATTAGTACAATATTAAATTTAATTTGATATTCGATATTTTATAGTATAATATATATTAATGTGTGTGTGTGTGTGTGTGTGTGTGTGTGAAGGGAAAATCAAAGACATAAAGTGATATAGGTGGATATATAGAGTCAGTGACAAGGGAGATATAGAGATAAAATGAAAAAGAAAGACATAAAGAGAGAATTGGATAGAGAAAGAGAGGGAGTGACAAGGGAGAGATGGTGAGAGTCTATGTATGCTTTAGGGTGAGATAAAGAGATAAATAAGGATATATGGAAGGAAGGGGGAAGATAAGGAGAGAGGGAGGGAGATAGAAATATAGATGGAAGATGAGGAGAGGGAAGAAGATATATATATATATATATATATATGGAAAGAGAGAGTGTGTGTGTTTGAGGGGTGACATAGAGAGACAAAGAAGGAGACGTGGAGGGAGATATAGATATAGATGGAGAGAGGGAAGAATATTTCTTGTACTATATTCATTGATTTCAGTGTAGGTGTTCGTTTCTAATCTTATTTGATTTCTTGCATTATATGCATTGATTTCAATATAGATGTTATTTTATAATCCTATTTAATTGTTTGCATTAAATGGATTAGATGTTGTTAATCTTGACATTGTAAATTATTAAAAATATTTTTCAAGAGTAGATGGATGAGGGAGAGAGGGAAGAAGATTTATTGCACTAGATGCATTGATTTCAGTGTTGATGATGATTTCTAATACTATCTCATTTCTTGCATTAGATGCATTGATTTCAGTGTAGGTGTTGGTTTCAAATTATATTTGATTGCTTGCACTAGATGCATTGCTTTAAGTGTAGATGTAGATTTCTAATCCTATTTCATTGCTTGCACTAGACGCGTGGATTCAAGTGTAGATGTGGATTTCTAATCCTATTTGATTACTTGCACTAGATGCATGGATCTTAGTGTAGATGTGGATTTCTAATCCTATCAGGTTGCTTGCACTAGATGCATTGGTTTCAGTTTAGATGTTAATTTTTAATCTCATTTGATTGATTGCATTAGATGCATTGATTTCAGTGTAGATTTGTTTTCTAATCCTATTTGATTGTTTGCAATAGATGCATTAGATTTTGTTAATCTTGAGGTTGTATATTATTAATAATAATGTTTTTCAAGATATATTTAGAAATACACAGAGGGACTCTATTAGTAAATAATTAGCTGTGAAAAATTGTGATACCTAGAATTAAAATGAAAAATATGTGCAGAATAAACCCTCCTGCAAAGTGCAACTTAATCTTGACAAGATCACCTCCCTTTCTTCATCACCAACAATTTACTAATAGAAATTACATATTTAAAATTAATAATAGAGTAATTGATACGACATGTTATTAAAAATTTTATAAGAGGAAAATGTCTTTTATAAACATCAAAACAAATCAAAATATTCTTCTACTAGATGTGATAATTATTTTTTGGAGAAAAGATAATGGAAAGATTTTATAAATTCTAACCACTCATTAAAAATAAATAAAAAATACATTTATTTCTTTGACTTTGCAATTGGCTATAGATAATATATATATATATATATATATATATATAATATATATATATATATTTATATATATATTATATATACTTGAAGGAAATAAAAGTATTTCAAAAAATAAACAGAGAAACACATTATTTCAAGAGTAATCTTGATGCAGTAAATTATCAAAACTAATCTTTTGGAGGAGTATTATTTAGAATTAATTAGTTGTCAAAAGTTGTGACACCTAAAAGTAATTGAAATAGATGTGCAATATCAATCCTCGTGCAAACTATTGATAGGATTGTCTCCCTTCTTCATCACCAAATAATTACTAATAAACAATTACATACACCTATAAAATTATAACACGACGAAACATTCACAAAAATTATTATCTAGCTCCAAACACATAAACACAAACCACTCAAAGTATCCAAGCACAAACGTAAAAACCATTCAAGGAAAGCAAAGAAGAGCAAAATAAAGAAGAGAATGATATGGTCATCCCAAGAAAGAAAACATAATGCGAATTGTGAATTTTATCTCAAACATATAGATAATAATGATAATATAAAAGAGTAACATTGTTTCCCTCAAGTGGAACCATCTTAGATCCATCTAACACCATAATGATCCATCTAATGTCGAATCTATCATGCACCAAGAGGGATCAAATCCCTTGAGGTGCAAACATTTATGGGATTTGATCCCTCTCGACATATGATAGATCTAGTGTTTGATGGATCTATGTTGGTTATAAGTTAAACATGTTATGTAGCAAAATTAAATCTGGGTAGACGTATAATTTTCTTTCTCTTGACTACCTAAATATCAACTATAACTACAGTCATAATTTAATTATAAATTTACCTTTTATCATTTTATATAATTAATTTAAAAAATGTATTT